>ML241848.1:0-60997 GCA_005239495.1 Nicotiana undulata
TCTTCATTGCTTGGGGAGATCAGGGCTCGATAGTTTGATGACCCGCGTCTAGCAAAGCTCCGGGATATTATGATTCAGGGCATGGCCAAGGATGTTACCTTAGACGAGGACGGTGTTTTGAGACTTCAGGGCAGGCTGTGTGTTCTAGATGTTCATGGTTTGAGGGAGAGAATTCTAGCAGAGGCTTACAGTTCCAGGTATTCTATCCATCCAGGAGCGACGAATATGTATCGTGATTTGAAGCAGCATTTCTGGTGGAGGCGTATGAAGAAAGATATTGTTCAGTATGTAGCTCGATGTCTTAATTGCCAGCAGGTTAAGTACGAGCATCAGCGGACAGGAGGTTTATTTCAGCAGATGCCCATTCCTCAATGGAAGTGGGAGCGCATTACCATGAACTTCGTATCAGGGTTGCCTCGGACTTTGCGGAAGGTTGACGCGATTTGGGTCATTGTTGACAGATTAAACAAATCGGTGCATTTCCTTCCTATGGCCACTACTTATACTACAGAGAATTTGGCTCAGTTCTATATTCGTGAGATCGTCAGGTTGCATTGCGTGCCACTATCTATCATTTCAGATCGAGGTCCTCAGTTCACGTCACACTTCTGGAGAGCTTTGCATCGGAGATAGGTACTCGATTAGACCTCAGTTCAGCTTTTCACCCTCAGATTGACGGCCAGTCAGAGCGTACAGTTCAGATTCTGGAAGATATGTTCAGGTCTTGTGTGATTGATTTTGGAGGTCCGTGGGACCAGTTCTTGCCTTTTGCAGAGTTTGCATATAATAATAGTTATCAGACCAGCATCCAAATGGCTCCATTCGAGGCTTTATATGGTCGGTGATGCCGTTCTCCGATTGGGTGGTTTGAGCCTGGTGAGGCTAGGTTATATGGTACTGACATCGTCAGGGATGCTTTAGAGAAAGTGAAGATTATCCAGGAGAGGCTTTCCACAGCTCAGTCGAGGCAGAAGAGCTACGCAGATCAGCGGGCTCGAGATGTAGCATTTATGGAGGGGGATCAGGTTATGCTAAGAGTTTCCCCAATGAAGGGCGTCATGAGATTCGGGAAGAAGGGAAAGTTGAGCCCTAGGTATATAGGCCCATTTGAGGTGTTAGAGCGAGTTGGTGATGTTGCTTATAGACTTGCTTTGCCTCCAGCGCTATCAGGAGTTCATCCAGTTTTTCATGTTTCGATGCTTCGGAGGTATCTCGCAGACTTCTCCCATGTGATCGATTATAGTACTATTCAGCTAGATGAGCAGTTGAGCTATGAGGAGGAGCCTGTGGCTATTGTTGATAGGCAGGACCGCCAGTTGAGGTCCAAGACAGTTTCAGTGGTTAAGGTCCAGTGGAGGGGCCAACTAGTTGAGGAGGCGACTTGAGAGTTCGAGCAAGATATGCGGCACATATACCCATAGCTATTCAGCACATCAGGTACGATTCTAGACCCGTTCGAGGTCGAACGTTTGTTTAAGAGGGGGAGAATGTAACGACCCAGCCGGTCGTTTTGTGTGTTGGGACTCCGTTCCCATAAATGACTCCTTCCATAGCGGCTACTCGTGCCTTATGATTTGTGGGGGCATGTAGTTCGAGATTCATAAGTGATTTGGCCAGTTCAGGAACACTTGATTCCTGAAGGCTAGCCTATTTGGCTAATTTTGGTTCCGAGCAGCATTTTGAGCAAACGACCTCGGAATCGAGTTCTGACAGCTCCAGCAGCTCCGGATGATGATTTCGGACTTGGGAGTGTGTTCGCCTCGGGTTTCTGATGACCCGGGAGTATTTCGGCACCTGAATTGGAATTCAGGATTTCATAAGATTTAGAATTCAGCCTGGAATTGGACCTCATGATATCATGGTCCGAATGGAATTCCGGAACTGGCAATAGTTCCGTATAGTCATTTATAACTTGTCCGCAAAATTTGGGGTCATTCCGAGCAGTATAGACCCGTTCTGCGTATTGGTGAGCCATTGGAATTTTCTTGAAATCTTAAGTTTGAAACTAAGGGGTTTTGGAGAGTGATTTCTAGTTTGGATGATATTTTTTGTGTTCTGGGAGCTCGAGCGAGTCCGTCATATGATTTGGGATTGGTTGGTGTAATTTGTCGAGGGCTCGGGTGGGCCCAGCGGTCTCCCATGCCCCAATCGTGGTCAAAAACCAGCAATTTCATAGCTGGTGTGGCTGCTTCTTGTGTGACCGCACCTGCGGTCCATGAGCCGCAGGCGCGAGGCTCGCACCAGCGGAAAATAAATCGCAGGCGCGGCTCCAGCCGCAGGAGTGGCCTTCTTCTTGCAGGCGCGGATCCGCAGGGGCGGACCAGGCTCCGCAGGCGCGACCTCCCCAGAGCCCAGGCCAAATCGCAGGCGCGGCTTTTCCCAGGGCCCAGGCCCATCGCAGGCGCGACCAATTTCACGCAAGTGCGAGTCTGCACCTGCGATCCAAAGTCCGCAAGAGCGAGAACCCCAAGGCCCAGGCCCATCGCAGGTGCGACCCTTTTTCCGCAGGTGCGAGTCCGCNTCCAAGGCCCAAGCCTTTTCGCAGGCGTGACCCTTTTTCCGCAGGTGCGAGTCCGCACTTGCGATCCAAGGGTCCCTCATGTTGAACCGACCTTGTGTTAGCTTGTCAATTCTTTCAACCTAAGGTTAGGTTTGTTACTTACTGAGTACATGAGGTCGGTTGTACTCATACTGCACTTCTGCACCTTGCGTGCAGATGTTGGCTGTTTATGTTGCTGTGTTCGATGGGAGCTGGATTGAAAATGTGCATGTGTCCCGGTTGTAGTTTCCCCTTGTTCGTGGTAGCTTTAGATATATAAAACTCTGTTTATGTACTTTTCAAACAGACGATGTATTTATTTCATTTCAGCTTTGTAAATTCTATTCTTAGAAGCTCATAATTTGTACTACCAGTCCTCGAGGTAATGTATAAGATTTAGATAATTTATTTGCTTAATTGTCTTGTTAAATATTATTGGAAGTCGTTAGTTATTAGTTGTCTTACCTAGCGGGTTGGGTTAGGTGCCATCACGACAAATGGATTTTTTGGTCGTGACAGATTGGTATCAGAGCTCTAGGTTCATAGGTTCTACAAGTCATGAGCAAGTGTCTAGTAGAGTCTTGCGGATCGGTATGATGACGTCCATACCTATCTTCGAGAGGCTACAGGACATTTAGGATATACTTCCCATATTTCTTTCCTTATCGTGCGATAATGATTCAGCTTGAAGCGTAACTCTTTGAATTCCTTCCATGCATTCGCATGCACATGTGAGCGCTTGGTATCAGATGTGCATCGACGGCTTGCGATTCCATGGTCGAGGTGCGAGATGTGATTTCTCTGTATTGATGATAGGTCAGTTTAGAGGACTTGAGGTCGGGTTTTGACTGTAGCTTGAGCAAAGATATTTCTATTGTGTGAGAACGTGCTTTTGGAGGTCCCTATTAATGGTATTTGTGGCTCGATGAGTGATTGGATGCCTATATGATGAGTATGATATGACCGTGAGAGGTGTTCGGATGTCTGAAGGTGTTGAGAAGAGTTCTCTTGAGATGTAAAAGGACTATTAGGTGCTTGATTTATGTCTTGATTTGACATATTGGCTCGAGTTATGGGTGTGTGAGGGATCTTTCATGTTTTCTAATTGTGAATCGAATTAGATTCTTATGTCTTGTTGATGAGTTCAAGATTAGGAAGATTAAGTGATTGCGTAGTAGTTTTGACTGTGGAAAAGTATAGAGAGATGTCAGTTTGAGGCAAGGCATGTGGGTTATCTCCTGCGCGGCGTCCTGAGGTTGTGTGATCCCTATGTTGTTTTGTAGAGAGTCCTCTTTTACTAGTGAATTATATTTGTGCGATTTGAGTTTGGATCGTTTGTAATAGTTGAGCGGACCGTCACGATGATAAATGCGAGAGTTGCAGATGATTTGAGGTATTAGATGGTTTGTATTACATGAGCTTATGAAGGATTTAGTTGAATTTCAATGCGGGATTTTGGCAGCAACAAAGTATGGGTATTGCAAGTTATCAAATGCTTTATTCCTTGGCTTTGAGCCAAGTGGGGGAGTCTGCTATCAACGGGTTGATTGTACGGTTATGTGCTGTATTGGTTTCGGTTTGAGGTATACTTGTGAATCAGTTATGACTTGCAGGGGTTGAGATCGAGGATGACTTGAGTAAGGGAATTTCTGGATACGGGTTGTATCAAACCCTATGGGTATATGGGAATCAGGGAATGAGTGAGTGGTTATTAGTGAAGGATGTAGTGTGCATGGAGTAGGAATTTGCTTGGTTGCGTTAAGGTGTGATTACTTCTTTGGGTGTTGTCGTGCTAATAGGGCACATGTCGTTCAACCCGTTTGAGCGGTGAAATTGAGATTTGATTAGAGTGGATGACTCTCGAGAATGGTCCTAATGAATTGAAGATTTATACGTAGCAATTGGGAATTTTTAGGATTTGTAAATGGCTAGAAACGGAGATATACATTGGATGGTGTCGAGACTCACGGTATTTCTATATCCTTATGGATTCTACATATCAGTATCAGGAAGGTGAAGGAAATGACTTTAGATTCGCAAAAGGTCTCTTTAGAGTGGGTATCTTGGTTGTGGTACTTTTGGGGTGCTTAAGAGGGAATTCAACGGCTTAAGGGCCTTAGGGAGGTGTGGTTCTATGCTAGAGTTTGTGGGGTGAGTCTTGGTTAAGGATCATGGTGTTCCAGTAAGGAGAAGTATCAAATTGAAGGCAATTTGGAAGGAACTCAAAGAAATAGGACACCTTGGTAGTAAGATGGATAAAAACAGTTGTCGCGACCCAAATTCCCAACCCTCGGGATCGTGATGGCGCCTAACAGCATACTTGCTAGGCAAGCCAATATTAGAACTTAACTAACCGTTTTCTTTTAAAAATTTAGTTAAACATAAGTAGAAAATTTAAAATGAATATGAAATCTAATACTATCCAATAAATGATATCAAGAATAATATTTGAAATAATGAAACAAACCACGAACTAATGCTAATATATAGCTACCCAGGGTTTGGAGTCACAATTCACGAACTACTAAAGAATACTACAAGTATTTGGCTGAAAGAAAATATATATATATATATATATATATATATATATTGAATGAAATAAAACAGTAGCTAAATAATGTGGAGAAGACTCCAGGAATCTGCGGACGCAGCAGATCTACCTCGTGTCTCCGTACGAATGATCAGCTACTACTCGAAAATCAACTTTGGCCGGAACCTGGATCTGCACAAGAAGTGCAGAGTGCAGTATCAGTACCCCATGTACTGGTAAGTGTCGAGCCTAACCTCGATGAGGTAGTGACGAGGCTACGGCGGGGAATTTATAATACAACATGTTTACAATGTATAATAAAGCAAGAAGGGAATATTAAACTAAATAAACAATAACTTACAACAATTAATAAAATAACTCAGCTGTCTTTTCCAGATCTCAGCTATAATCAATCTTTACCAAAATTTCCAAATTTCAACGGTAAGATCAGAATATGAAATAACAACAATAAAACATTGAGTATTCCAGTCTTTATTATATAACCAGTAAAACAAGAATATTCTCCCTTATTACTCCATGTTGCGGCGTGCAACCTGATCCCACATGTCCACCCTTATTGCTCCTCCTTATATATTTATCACCCTTATTTCTCCTATTGCGCCGTGCAACCCGCTCCTACCAGACAATCACATCTCATTATTTATAATAAAGGTTTCACAAATTAGATCAAAGTCTTTCACAGTATTTATGTTTAAACAATGGTAAACAAAAAGTTGTACTATTAAGAAGCTTCACTAATTATCACTTCACATTGAAACCAACCGGAATGTATCATATAACGCTGACAACCAACTCAACCATTAATGTACCACAATGAATCTAAGGAACAATTAATACTTCCATATAAGTGAAACAATATCTAACAACCAAGTAGACAAGAACAAGTAGGCATGGAGGTATCAATGATCATGAAACAATTAAGACAGGAATATACTAAATTGGAAATGGGGAAAGGATCATGCTAAACAGATAATTTGATGGTGCATAGATACTCGTCACCTCACCTATACACCACACACATGCAATTTCATATAGTATTTATGTTGGGGATTCCTAATCCTTCAAGTCAAGGTTAAAACAAACACTTACCTCAATTTCACAGGCCACTCACTGCTCAGTTACAGCTTTTCCTTTCTAATTCACCTCCAACACACTCGAATCAATTCATAATTAGTTCAATATTATTAATTAGTGCTAAAGGAACTAACTTTAATGCAAAACTATACTTTTCTTATGTTCTCCCAAAAACGTTAAAAACTGACCCCGGGCCTGATGGTCCAAACTCGGGGTTCGGACCAAATTTCGTTTAACCATTCATCACCGAGTCCGAATATGTAATTAGTTTCAAAATCCGACCCCAATCGAGGTCAAAATTCTATTATTACAAAATTCTCTAATTCTACCCCAACCTCCAATTTCTTCCATGAAAATCCTTGATTTTTGATTAAAAAGTGATAAAAAACAATGGGTAATTGAAAGAAAATAGTTAAGAATCGTTTACCAACACTTTGGGGAAGAACTTGTGTAATGAAAATCACCTCTCGGTCTTCTTAGTTTGACAATATGAGAAGAATAGTTGTTGTCTGTTTTTAATTCTGTTTTAAGTTGTTGGGCAGGCCTTCATCACGTTCGCGATCGGGGAGTGTTACGGCCCATTGGCCTTCGCGTTCGCGAAGCATTTCTTTTGATGACCATCGTGATCGCGGCCCAATGGTCGCGTTCGCGTAGAACAAATCGAGTCTCCCCTCCCACAGGCCCATAACTCATTGTTATCGACAATCGAAATTCAAGACAAAAAACGAGATAGATACAAGCAAATTGGAAGCATCAAAGGATTTTCATATATATATATATATATATATATATATATATATATATATATATATATATATATATATATATATATATATATATATATATATATATATATATATATATATATATATATATATATATATATATATATATATATATATATATATATATATATATATATATATATATATATATATATATATATATATATATATATATATATATATATATTACAAATATACATTCACAGTGCTCCCACAGGAAGTCTTATACAAAGCAGAAAAGGAAAGCCTAGTCTACTTTCCCCTCGGGGACTGCGGCTCTTTCGGACTCTTCCTCGTTATCGTCGGAATCAGATACAAGGAATTTTGCGTCGTATTCATCCACCCTTGCCTACTTTATCTCTTTCGAGAGATCGAAGCTCCTAGCGTGGATCTCCTCGAGGGTTTCCTTCCTGGATCTGTATTGGGCATAATCATTGTTTCTGCTCTCCCAATCAGAAGCCCCTCTCAACTCAGCTCGATCATCGGCAACGTCTTTTAAATAGATGACCACTTTCTTATCGGCCTTAGCTCGAATTTCGTCAGCTTCAGCCTGGGCGTCCACAAACTCGGCCTTCATCTTCAAAAGATCAGACTCGAGCCTTATAATCCTGCTCATCTACACCGAGTTGTTTTCACGAGCATTCTGGAGTTGCACCTCGAGGGCGGAAGCCTTGGCCAAAGCATCTGTGATGATCCAAAGGGTCATTTTATGAATTTAGACTCCGTTCTAGGCCTATTAGCCATAAAAAGGTTAATTTTAACTACCTCGATTTGTGTGCGCAGTCCGAGCATGAAACCGGAAAGATTTTATGTTAAAATATAAGAAATAAAAAATTTTAGAATTAAAACTTTGGTTTTAGTTGACATGAGTCAACATTTTGAGTAAACGGACTCAGATTTGTGTTTCGATAATCCCGGGAGGTCCGCAGTAAAATATAGGACTTGGGCGTACGCCCGGAATTGAATTTTGAGGTCCCAAGCTTTAGAAATCAATTTTTAAAAGAAATTGTTTTGCTGAAATATTAATGAAATAAAGAAAAGAATTAATGTTTGAAACCACTGGTATTGGGCCCGTATTTTGGTTTCGTAATCCGATGCAGATTTGTTATAGTATTTTCATACTATCTGTGAAATTCAGTGAGAATCAAAGTTTATTTGACGTGATTCGAACGTCCGGTTGAGAAATAGTGAAAGTTAAGTGTTCTTGAGAAAAATGATGAGTTTTGAGGTTAAATTCATAGTTTTACATGTTAGTTTCATGATTGGATCGCACGAGCAAGTCCGTATGATGATTTTAGACTTGCGTGCATGTTTGGTTTAGAGCTCCAAGGGCTCGGGTGAGTTTCAAATAGGTTTGGGTTGTGTTGTGCTCGTTCTTTCTTATGTTTCGACGTCGTTTCTCGAAGCATAAATGATATCATATTGAACGAATGAGCTCTGATTTCTATTTTTGAATGAAGTATTAGATCCGTATCGTAATTACGGACCCGTAGCAAAAAGAATCATCGAATTTGGATATCGTATGAGGAGTTTATGGTCATTTTACTAAGGTTGCCAAATTTTTCAGGTTAATTACGAAATTGCTCCTGACGGCGTATTAAAAATCTGCACTAATTCCAAATATTAAACCCTACATATCTCCTTCATTATAAGGCCAAGTTTAGTGATTCAAAATGCTAACTTGACTAGAATTTCACAAGGAATCCATTGGACACATAAAAATCGAGTTTTGGGATCGTTTGGCACGAAAACCGAGGCAGAATAGCTGACAGAAAAATATATATAAAATGGGCAGACTTCTTCTTCTTCAAATTTTCGAACCCCACAGCCCTAGGAACGAATTGCTTCACCAAATATCATCTCCAAGTCATAGGTAATCAATTCTAAACTTTACTCTTTCAATTACCCATTGTTTTTCATCACATTTAAATCAAAAACTAAGAATTTTTATGGTAAAAATTGAGGGTTTGGGTAGAATTAGGGAACATTATAAAAGTCGAATATTTACCTCGAATTGAGGTCGGATTTCGAAATTAATTGTATATTTGGGTTCGTGAGTGAATGGGTAAACGTAATTTGGTCCGAGCCCTGAATTTAAACTAAGCGAGCCTGGGGTCGGGTTTTCACTTATTTTTTTTAGAAAACTTAGGAAAAAATATTTTTTTTAATAAAGTTAGTTCCTTTAGTCTTAATTAATGATATTGAGTTAATTATGATTAGATTCGAGCAAGTTAGAGCAAGATTCTAAAGGAAAAGCTATAATTGAGCTGTGAATGGCCTACGAAATTGAGGTAAGTGTTTGGTCTAACTTTGACTTGAGGGAATAGGAATCCCCACTTGTTTGCTATGTGAAATGCATGGGCGTGGTGTATAGGTGAGGTGACGAGTATCTATGCACCACCCAATTTGCCTGTTAAGCATGATCCCTTTCCCGTTCCCAACTTAAGTTATTCTCGTCTTAATTGTTCTATGTCCATTATTGTCTATGACTACTTGGTCTTGTTATTTTATTGTTAGATATTGTTGTGGTTATTTTGGAAAGAGTATTGGTTGTTTTAGCTGGATTCCTTATGGTACAAAACGGTTGAGCGGTTTGGCATTGTTTTTACGAATTATATATATATATATGTTCCTGTGTGTTCCATTTTTGATAATATTGAGGGAGTGATGAGGAATGCAGTTTAACTGTCTTATGATTGTTGAGGTTTAGGTGGATGTTTGGATCATTTGAGAGTTTGTTATAGCTGAGGCCTGGAAAAGGCGGCTGAGTTATTTCATTGTTGTTGCAATACTCAATTATCTGTTTAGATTTCCTTCTTGTTTTGTATTTATTGTCTCAATTATATTTTTCTTGTTCGTGTAGAATTGTTTTATTGCGTTATTGTATGGTTATATGTTGTTTATGCCCCGTTGTAGCCTCATCACCACTTCGTCGAGGTTAGGCTCGGCACTTACTCAGTACATGGGGTCGGTTGTACTGATACTACACTCTGCACTCTTTTGTGCAGATCCAGGTATCGACCAGCAGTAGAGATATTTAGAGCGGCTATTCATTTGTTCGGAGACAAGAGGTATATCTGTCGGCGTTCGCAGATCTCGAGAGTCTTCTCCTATTTCCATAAACGCTGTTTTATTTTATTCAGAACAGTTACATTGTTTCTTTCAACCTAGTATTTGTAGTATTCTTTAGTAGTTCGTGAATTGTGACACCAGACCCTAGGTAGTCTTAGAGTTATTTATATACTTAGTTCGTGGTTCGTCTTATTTAACCGCTTCTTATTTTATATTTGGAGTATCTCAATGGAAACCATTTAAATTAAGTTTACTTTTAATTTATTTATTTATGCTTAAGTAAATAATCAAAGAAAATTAGTTAATCGAATTCTACCATTGGCTTGCCTAGCAAGTGTGGTGTTAGGCGTCATCACGAACCCTAAGGTTGGGAATATGGGTCGTGAAAAGTTGGTATCAGTGCACTAGGTTGTTTAGGTCTCACAATTCACGAACAAACTTGGTAGAGTATGAAGGATCGGTACGGAGACGTCTGTACTTATCTCTCAGAGGCTATGAAGTTAGGAACAATTTCACTTCTATTCTACTCTATCGTGTGAATTTATTCTACCATTGATGATTGAACTTGTCTATTCTTGTCCTCTCACAAATCTCGACAACACGCGAAGCGTCTACAACCGGACAAGAGGTGAAGCCCCAATGACAGCTACGATTAGGGGAAGAGACAGAAGTGGAGCTCATTCTAAAGCTCGAACATCAGCACCTATTGTACAGTCTCAAATGGATCTAGACGCGGAGGTTCTAGCTCAGTCAGTACATGTTGGACTAGCCCATATCACATAAGGACTTATAGCTACTCCAGTGTTTCATAACAAGGGAATAGTTGAACGCAACGAGGTTGATTTATATGAGATGCGAAGTTTAACATTGTGGATTATCAGGCATTGAAACCTATGACTTCGTGCCAAGTGGGGAAGTCCACTGTCAAGGAATAGATTACGGGGTCATGTGTTATATCGGTTTTGGCCTGGAATGTATAAGGCATGAGGTTTTGCAAGAGATAAAGCTGGGACTTGCGATATATCTGCCTCCTTAATAACCCTATACCTCAATACCAAAGGAGTTATATAGACAACTTTAAATCTACAGAAGGTCTACTCAGCGTGGAAGTCACGGTTGTGAATTTTGGGGTGCTCCAGAGGGAGTACAGTGGTTGACGAACTTCTAGACTATATGGTTCATGCCAAGAATTATCTATGTAGAGCTTTACTTTTGTGATCATTGTGTGTCAATAGAGATGAGAGTTACCCCAAAAGAATAATGAAAAGTATATGAACAGAAGGGGTAGCTCAGCAGTGTTGAGTTAGCATAGTAAAAGAAGAAATTGGCCGCCGATGTTTGTGACAAGCCAACGAAGAGGGTGACCAGCCAATGCAACATCAATTACTTGACTCAGTTCTCATAAATGCTTTTGAAAGAGTTTGTTTCTCAAACTTTCCATTTTGCGTGGCGCATAAGGTTTAGACGGTTGCATCAGGTCATATGACGGTGTCAGAACATGCCATAGGTTTGATAAGTTATCCTGTCATACTCCTATTTCGATTCATATAGCCAGAGAGCAGGTCCACATACTCATTAAAGGACTCAATTATGATTGTAAAATTTTTGGATGACTCAGGGCAGGTTGATACTTCATTTCGGCTAGTGATAGAAATTGTCCTAGACTTGGAAGACTCATATTTCATCAGAACACTCAGGCTACGTGCCCCATTGCAGTTACAACTCAACTTACATGTCGAAGGTGGAGGTCAGACTCCTAGAGGTGGAGACTCAGCCTGTTGGTATATTTTCTATGGTAGGGCTGAGGTCGTTACATTAAATGGTGTCATTACAAGAACAATCTCTAATTATTATGAAGTGATGATTTCGTGAACTTAATACGGTTATGCGTAACTAATAAAATACTTCTAATATGCTCTACTCCCGGGTGAGCCTCGTGACTCAAAACTCTACTTGTGTGAACACTAGTATTGAGAAATTCTATGGAGATAGCTATGTCTATCATTACGGGTTGTAATTTTGTTTAACAGAAAATATATGAAATAAGAAAATGGAATGTTTCGATTTGCGGTGTGCATATTACTTGTGATTCAGAATCGAGGGCGAGATCCTCGCATTTTGATATGATTTGGTATGTTTAAATCGGGCTACGATCCGCGATGGAAGTTATGTAGGGATGAGGTCCTTGTGATGGAAATTCTTGTGTGTAAAGTCTCCCTTGTGAATTAAAACTTTACTATAGTACTGGTAGGGAGTCATGCATGTTAGGCTTATTCAATAATTTATGTATAAAATAATGATAATGATCATAATAATAAATTAATAAATAATCATAATAAAAGTAATACTAATAATAAATAAATAAAGAAAGAAATAAACTAATTAACTAATTGTGTATAATTTGCCAAATCCGTGTCAGAATTATTGAGCTTTGACCTGCGAGGTATGTGCCGCCCATGTGGCGTTAAATGAGACATGTTAAGTCGGGTATATAATTATGAGGTCTTCATGAATCGCACCTCGTCATCATTATTGTGAAGGTTGAAAGGGGATTATTGGTAACGTGAAGCTGTTGATAATTCTGTAATTGGCTATGAACAACTATTAAGAAAATATAGGCGGTGAGTATGGGCAGCCTTGTGTATATTCCAGTTGGTGAGAGGCCGTTAGCTTCAAACATTCAGACGTTGGCTAATCAGTTCGTGAGGTTGGATATTTCCCCTAGCAGTGTTCTAGCTTGTACAGTCGTTCGGTCTTCTCTAATCGAGCATATCCGGAAGCGGCAGGATGGTGACCCACATTTGGCTGTTCTTAGGGACACAATTCGGCATGGTGATGCCAAGAAGGTTATAGTTGGAGATGATGGTGTTTTGAGGATACAGGGTCGGTTATGTGTGCCTAATGTTGATGGCCTTCGTGAGTTGATCCTTGAGGAGGCTCATAGTTCTAAGTATTCTATTCACCCAGGGGCAGCTAAAATGTACCAAGATTTGAGGCAGCATTATTGGTGGAGAAGGATTAAAAAGGACATGGTGTCATATATGGCTCGTTGCTTAAATTGTCAGCAGGTAAAATACGAGCATTCAGGTGGCTCCTTATGAGGCATTCTATGGTAGACGGCACAGATCGCCTGTTGGATGGTTTGAGCCGGGAAAGGCTCGGTTATTGGGTACAGACTTAGTTCAAGAGGCCTTAGGTAAGGTCAAGATTATTCAAGAGAGACTTCGTGCAGCTCAGTCTAGGAAAAAGAGTTATGCCGATCGTAAGGTTCGTGACGTGGCATTCATGGTTGGAGAGAGAGTATTGCTTCGTATGTCGCCCATGAAGGGTGTTATGAGATTTGGAAAAGGGTAAATTGAGCCTTAGGTATATCGGGCCGTTTGAGATTCTTGATAGAGTGGGGGAGGTAGCGTATAGACTTGCGTTACCTCCAGGGTTATCCTCAGTTCATCCTGTATTCCATGTGTCTATGCTCCGGGAATACCATGGTGACCCGTCCCATGTGTTAGACTTCAGCTCTGTCCAATTGGACAAAGACTTGACTTATGGGGAGGAGCCGGTAGCCATTTTAGACCGGCAGGTTCGTCAGTTGAGGTCTAAGAGTTGTCCTTCAGTTCGAGTGCAGTGGAGAGGCCACCCCGTTGAGGCAGCTACTTGGGAGTCCGAGTCGGACATGCAGAGTAAATATCCACACTTGTTTGCAAATTCAGGTAATCTTCTATGTCCGTTCGAGGACGAACGTTTGTTTTAGAGGTGGAGATTGTGATGACCCAAGGGGTCGTTTTATGAATTTAGACTCTGTTCTAGGCCTATTAGCCATAAAAAGGTTAATTTAAACTACCTCGATTTGCGTGCACATCTTTTGTGCAGATCCAGGTATCGACCAACAGTAGAGATATTTAGAGCGGCTATTCCTTTGTTCGGAGACACGAGGTTTATCTGCCGGCGTTCGCAGATCTCGAAACTCTTCTCCTATTTCCATAAACGTTGTTTTATTTTATTTAGAACAATTACATTGTTTCTTTCAACCCAGTATTTGTAATATTCTTTAGTAGTTCGTGAATTGTGACACCAGGCCCTGGTTAGTCTTAGAGTTATTTATATACTTAGTTCGTGGCTCGTCTTATTTAATTACTTCTTCTTTTATATTTGGAGTATCTCATTGGAAATCATTTAAATTAAGTTTACTTATAATTTATTTATTTATGCTTAAGTAAATAATCAAAGGAAATTAGTTAATCGAATTCTAACATTGGCTTGCCTAGCAAGTGTGGTGTTAGGCGCCATCACGATCCTTAAGGTTGGGAATTTGGGTCATGACAATAATGTGGGCATCTATCTGAGCCTTTAGCTCATTGCACTCATGATTGGCCTCACCAACTTTTCCCAGAGGCATTCCAAATCATCCTTCTTTCTCTGCAACTGAAATATCAAAATGTTAATCTCCGAAGATAGGAGAAGAAACATGCATGTCCTTAAAACAAAGGTTACTTGTCCTTCGAGGCGGCCTTCGTAGCTCTGGCTACGACCCATTTCATAGCTAAGGTGTATCATCTCCTTTTCTCTTTTATCACATAGAATCCTGAGGGATTTCTCCCCGTCCAAGGCTTTTCGCAATCGAGCCTCGCATTGAAGCAACTCGGACTTGAGCTTGTCAAAAGCCTATGGAAAGGAAGCTTCAGTCAAAAAACGAAAACACGGAGCTGATAAAACCACAAAGATCAGCAAAGCTTACCGAAGAACAGAACCGCTGAGCCTCCTCGAAAGCTGAGCGGACATCTCCTGGACTGGCATCTTCAGTCCCAATTGAACCATCCCAAGAGAGGACATAATCATTCGAGACTCCGCTCCCTTAAGGCGTCCCCTGACCTCGAACACCTTTCGAAGTACCTTCGATGGGAGAAGAAGGTAGCGGCAGAATATCCTTGTCCCTCGAAGTACCTTCGACGGGGAAAGGAGACGGTGGCAAAGGAACCGCTCTCTTGAGGCTAGAGACCTCAGGTTTGACAGGCTCATCTTCATATCCTTTATGCTTCTGGGTAGACCTTGCCTCGCTATGAATTTCCTCGCCCATTGAGTATTCCTTCCGTTTATTATCATTCTTTGGCCCCGAAGCCAGCAACCCCTCCTTCTATCCAAAAGGACACGACCTCATCTCGGAGAATTCTCCAATACCTACAGTAAAGAAGTTAATAAAAAGGAAAGTTTTTCCCTAAAAGAAATAATCTTACGGCACTCGCCATGGTGTTTGGCCTCCCATCTACCCTTCGACAGGTCTCGCCACTTACGCTCATCATAAGTCGAGCAGGCCGCTAGTTTTCGAGTCTAATCCGCCAGGCCGGGGACCTCAAATGGAAACCGTGGAGTTTCTGTAGAAAGGGAAAGAAGACATTATTACGGAGTCCGCCTCCATTATGAACAAAATGGTAAAAACACAAGTGTACCACTTACGTGTGAAATTCCATTTCTCAGGAAATGGCAGGAACTCTGCTGGGATAATATCGACAGTCCGCACTCGGACGAATCGACTCATCCACCCTCGATCCCAATCTTCTTCATCACTGGCAAGAAAGGACCGAGTGGATCGACGTCGTAGGGTAATCAAGCCCCGATAATGCAAGGGCCGGTACAATCTGATGAGATGGCTAAGGGTGAACCCGAGCCCGACTTTCTCCGCAAAGAACCTTATCATCAACATTATCCTCCAGAACGACGGGTGAACCTGTGCCAGGGTAACTCGATATCTTCTACAAAACTCAAGCACGGCTTTGTCAGGAGGACCCAACGTAAAGGGGTATGTATATACGTTCAACAACCCCTCTACATGGGCCATGATGTCCTCTTCCAGGGAAGGTACTTGCAGTACCACCTCTTCTCCCCATCCGCAGTCTCTACTCACTGCCTCGAAATGTTTTTTCTCTTATCGATGGGATGAACCTCGATGCATTCTCTCGATAGCCCCGAACATTGGGAGGTCTCTCTTACGTGAAGTCCCTCCTCGCAGCCCGATGTTTGTTTACCAAACGTCGGCGCTGTACCACCGACCGAGCAAGAAGTAGAGGCACAACTCTCCTCTTGCTGGTGGACAGATTCAGGCATGACATGTTTTCTACTTATGGGACTTGTTAGAGTGATTAGTCGTGGATTCCGGAGAGTTTTGGGACACATAGTCCCTAAATATGAGTTTAACCCTTAGAAATTAGACTGTAGTTGGAATTGTGTGAAGACAGGTCCAGAATAGAATTATGTTGACTCTGTTAGCTCCATTGGGTGATCTCGGAGTTAGAAGCACGTCCGGAATATGTTTTCAAGGTCTGTAGTAGATTTAGGCTTGAATTGGCGAAAGTTAGAATTTCGGCGATTTCGGCCGATATGTGAAATTTTGATATCGGGCTCGGAATGGGATTCCAAAAGTGGTTGTAGGTCCGTAGTGTCATTTATGACATGTGTGTCAAATTTGAGGTCATTCGGACTAGTTTTGACGTGTTTCGGGATCGATTGTAGACTTTGGAAAATTTCTAAGTTCTTAGGCTTGAATCCATGTATAATTCTTGATTTTGGTGTTATGTGATGTGGTTTGAAGGCTCGACTAAGTTCGAATGAGGTGTTAGGAATGGTTGGTAGGGTTGGTTGAGGTCCCGGGGGCCTCGGGCGTGTTACGGATTCTCAATGGGCTAATTTTTGGACTTGAAAAGGATAATATTTTGCTGGTGTTCTTCTATGCGATCGCGTAGGCTAAATTGGGCCGGGGGAATTTTTCTTCGCGTCCACGCAAGGCTGTATGAAAATGCGTAGGTTGGGCCGGTGATGAATCGTGAACGCGTGGGCTAGGCCGTGTTCGCATAGAAGAAATAAGGCGGCAGGGACATTAAGTGTTCCTCTACGTGGTCGCGTGAAGCTAATCGCGATCGCGCAGGTCTGAGGGGGTTAAGAACCGTGTTCACGGACGTGTCCTCGCGTTTGTGTGGGGTAAAATGAGGCGCGTGTATTGTTTCTCTTCGCGATCGCGACTGGTTGTCCGCGATCGCAGTGAATGTTACCTGGGCAGATTTTTAAAAGACCCAAATCGAGGGTTTTAGCCAAAAATTCATAATTGAAATTAAGCCGAGTTTTTGAGTTTGGATCGAGATTTTGGTATCCGATTTGAGTAAATTTGGTATGGTTAGACTCGTGAGAGAATGGGTGTTAGGAATTTGTAACTTTTACCCGATCCCGAGACGTGGGCCCGGGGGACTTTTTGGGCGATTTTCCTAATTTCATGAATTACCTTCGAGTTAATTAGTTAGATTTATTTCTTAAAGTTATATTTACACTATGCAATTGAATTGAATAGATTTGGGCCATTTGGAGCCGGGTACACATGGAAAGAACGTGATATCGAGTTAAATTGAGCAGTCAAGGTAAGTGGCTTGCCTAACTCTGTGTTGGGGATTTCTCCTTAGGTTGTGTTTTACTTAAATTGTTGAGTGGGCGTCGTGTACGTGAGGTGACGAGTACGTACACGGACCATTCTTTCAAAAATCCCATTTTTCCTTCAAAAATTATAAATTGTTTTGTTCTTCTATTACATTACTTCAATGTGTTTAATTGTTCATCTTAGAATAGGGAAGCATGCTTATTTGTTTTCATATCAAATTGCCTAATTGACACTCTGTGCACCATGTTTAGTTAGTTTTTCCCTGTTTCCTACCTGTCTTTAGATGAACTGTTAAAATAGATGTGATTTGTCATTTACTTAGCATTGCATATTTAAATTGGGGACTACACGTATTCTGGGAGATCCCCCCCCCCCCCCCCCCCAGCATTGCATAATTCAATTGGGGACTACGGCCGTATTCTGGGAGATCCCCCATGTACTGCATATTTAAATTGGGGACTACGAACGTATTCGGGGAGATATTCCATTTATTGCATATTTATATTTGGAACTAAGGGGCGATATCCCGGGAGATTCCACTTTGTGATACGTTGTGCGAGACAAGGGCTCCATTTTACTGTTTTATTTCAGATTATTCCTTTTAACTGTTTACCATAGAAATTATTTCCTTTTTCCGTACTATTTAAACTTTTTTATTTAGAAATCCAGCAGAGCCTCAACCTGCCCTCGTCACTACTCGACTGGGTTAGGCTTGGCAATTACTGGGTACCAAATGTGCTGTACTCATGCCCTTTCTTGCACATGTTTTTCGTGTGCAGACCCAGGTTCGAGTTCTCAGCCACATGGCTAGTGGTCATTGCAGCTGTCATTGAGGAAACCGCAGGGTATTTTTGCCGCGTCCGCAGAATCCTCTGAGTCACCTTCCATTCTATCTTATAAAGACGTTATTATGTACTTTTCCGTTTTATGGTTTAGAGGTACAATAGTATAGAAGCTTGGGACTAAGTTGCGACAAATCCGGGTCTCAGAGTATATATATTGTACATGTCGAGCGGCGATGTTATGCTTATTTAGACTTTTCTTTTCCTGTCTTTACGTTTACCGTATTTAATTCAGTGTTATCCGCAAATTTAGGATTACCTAGTCGTAGAGACTAGGTGCCGTCACGATATCTTTCAGAGGGTACATCGGATCGTGACAAGTTGGTATCAGAGCGTGTAGGTTCATAGGAGTCACAAGTCACAAGACGGTTTATTAGAGTCTCGCGGATCGGTACGGAGACATCCGTATTTATCTTCGGGAGGCTATGTTACTGTTAAGAACAATCACATTCTTTGGATTTCCTTGTCGTGAGAGTTATTGACATCAAAGATTTTTAAAACTATATTCTATTCTTTCTCACAGATGGTGAGGACCCGTACCGGACGGACCGACAACCAGGCACCTCAGTCCCCAGCCAGAGCCACCAGAGGCAGGGGTAGGGGTATAGGACGAGCACGCGGTGCAGCCCGAGCACCGACGAGAGCAGCGATAGAGGAGCCCACAGCAGCTCCAGCTGGAGGGTCAGCACATGAGGTCCTTATTGCTGCTCCAGCCCTCCAGGAGACATTGGCTCAGTTCATGAGTATTTTCAGCACTCTTACTCAGGCTGGGCTACTCCAGATAGCTCCAGCCACATCTCAAGTCGGGGGAGGGTCACACACTCCCGCAACCCGCACTCTTGAGCAGAGGGTTCATATTGATCAGGCTCCAGAGTACATTCCTATACCCCTAGTGACTCCGGCTCAGCATGATGCTAGGGTAGCTGCTTCTGAGGAAGAGCAGCTCAGACTTGAGAGGTACAAAAAGTACCACCCACCTATTTTCAGCGAACTAGCTTCAGATGACGCTCTGGGTTTTCTTGAGGAGTGTCATCGTATTCTACGCACTATGGGCATTGTGGAGACGAGTGGGGTTTTCTTTAACTGCTTTTCAACTGAGGGGAGCGGCTTATTAGTGGTGGCGTGCCTATGAGCTGAGTAGTCCGGACGAGGCATCTTCACTTAGTTGGACTCAATTTTCCGAGATGTTTTTGATTGAGTTTGTCCCTTAGAGCCACAAGGATGCTTGGCGTGCAGAGTTCGAGAAGCTACGCCAGGGTACTATGACTGGGTCAGAGTATGCAGTCCGTTTCAGCGATTTGGAACATCATGCACCGGCGTTGGTTGCTACGGCCAGAGAGAGGGTTTGACGCTTCATTGAGGAACTCCACCCCGTCATTTGGACCAGTATGGTCAGAGAGTTGGAGATGGATATCACTTACCAGTAGGCAGTGAGTATTGCCCGGAGGATAGAGGGCATGTTTTCTCGAGACAGAGAGGAGAGAGAGGCCAAGAGGTCTCGAGAGACTGGTCATTTTTCGGGAGCTCGCATGCCAGCAGCACGCTATGGTAGGGGTCTTGCGAGTCGCCCTATTCATTCAGCTCTTCCAGCAGCCAGTGGTATTTCATCTCCTCCTAGACATCAGGAGCCTTATTATGCACCGCCAATATCTAGTATGCCTCCTGCTCGAGGTGTTTTTACCGGCCAGTCCAGCAGGCCAGTTCAGAATCAGTCTTAGTCGCAGCATCCTCCGAGGGATTGTTTTGAGTGTGGTGACCCTTGATGAGTGGTGATTTTACCACTCATTTTAGCCTCTTCTCATTAGATTTTGTATTGTTAAATGATAACTTGAGGTCGTTTTTAGTGTATAATTGCTCAATTTTCAGGAAAATGATGCTATGAAGGTTGGTGTTGAATTGGAATGAAAGTTGGACAAAAAAAGCTGTGAAAAAGTGCATGAAAGGCTTCAGTGATTTCGCACCTGCGGATTTTAGGTCGCAAGCGTGATCTCGCACCTGTGAAGAATTGTCGCCCTTGCGAAGCCAGCTCAGGCACACAAGACTCGCACCTGCGGTGCTTTTTACGCACCTGCGGAACTGCAGGTGCGACCAAATGTCCGCAATTGCGATGGAAGTCAAACCAGCCTAATCTCGCAGCTGCGAGTGAAATTCACGCACCTGCGGAACCGCAGGTGCGACCAAACATCCGCTCCTGCGGAAAAGTGACAAAACTCAGAACTCGCACCTGCGAGAAATATTCCGCCCCTGCGGAATCACACCTGCGATGAATCTTCCGCAGGTGCGGTAGTCAGGCATCAGATTTGGACAAAGGTGTAAAATCACATTTTCCAAACTCAACTCTTATATACTCGACCTAGCAGCCATTTTTTGGTATCTTTGGCAGAAAAATAATATCTTGGCATATCTTTGGACATTTCTTCAGTTTTGTAAATATATTTTGAGTAGAGAAGAACAAGTTTTGAAGCTAGGGCTTTGCACACACACTTGGGTCTTGAAGATTTCACCATTGTGGTTAAGGATTTCTTACCCATTTATGTTTATTTCTTCATTTCCTTGTTTTGTATTGTATATCTAAGTGTGTAGTATTTTTCCAACACTTGAATATGGTTTATGGGAATATTCATGTTTAAAGTGTGGATTAAATACCTTGTTGTGCTTATGTATTGAATGATTTTCATATATTTGTGAAGTGGGTGTTTGTTATTTTAATTATTCTTGTTCTTTAATGTTTCCAAAGGGATTAGCTAACCCTAGGACTCGCCCATTAACTCCGAATTAGTTTTGGAAAAGATTATTTGGGGTTGGGAAAGATTAATTAACAAGAACTTGAGGATTTAACCCTCATTTTATAGATTCTACCTAGGGATAGGATTGAACTACTTGTAGCCAAACTCGGAAGTGCTTAATCTCCTAATTGGGTTAGGGATAATTCAATTAGGAAGTCTTGTTAGTCTTTGGGAAAAGCTAATTAAGAAATGTTATCCGTGGCTAATTAACATTACCCGCTCATATTTGTAAAATCGTGAAATACATTGGATCGTTACTCGAGTGTAATACCCGAAGCATCGATACTTGTTGCCATCGATCATTTTAATTGCTTTCTAGGTTAGTTTATATTTTCGCATTTAGTTATAAACAATTATCAAAAACCCAAAATCATATTTGTTTGGCACTACACGATAAGTGATAATTTTCTAGCATTCCTAAACGCCCTCATATTGTTCTCTGTGGGATTCGACCCCAACCTTGTTGGGTTACTATATTTGACAACGATCGCTTACATTCTTTTAAGGTGTAAATTGAGCGTATCAAATTTTGGCGCCGTTGCAGGGGACCCTCGCCACGTGTTCAGAGATTGCCCCAGAGCTAGGAGGGGTGCATCATCTCATACTTATCAGGCCCCACGTGCTCCACCGGGTCCTCCAGCTATTCTTCCAGCCCCAGCTACTGCCGCACCTTCTCACACAGCTCGAGGTGGAGGTCGGTGGAGGTCGGGGAGGTCGAGGTTGCCCTAGAGGGGGAGGCCAAGCCAGGTATTATGCCCTTCAAGACCGTTCAGAGGTCGTCGCTTTAGATTTAGTCATCACATGTATAGTCCATGTCTGTCATAGGGATGCATCAGTATTGTTTGACCCAGGCTCTACATATTCATATGTGTCTTCTTATTTTGCTTCACATCTAGGGATAGCTCGGGATTCTTTGAGCTCCCCTGTTTATTTTTCTACTCCCGTGGGATATTCTCTCGTTGTGGACCGTGTATATTGGTTGTGTTTGATTTTTATCAGTGGTTTTGAGACCAAAGCTGATTTGTTATTACTCTGTATGGTATATTTTGATGTTATCTTGGGCATGGACTGGTTGTCGCCCCACTATGCTATTCTTGATTCTCACGCCAAGATCGTGACGCTAGCTATGCCAGTCTTACCGAGATTAGAGTGGAGAGGTACCTTAGAGTATGCTCCCCACAGGGTCATATCTTTTCTTAAGGCTCAGCGGATGGTTGAGAAGGGGTGTGATGTGTATTTGGCCTATGTGAGAGATGCTAGTGCTGATACCCCTACAGTTGAGTTAGTCCCAGTAGTGAGGGACTTCCTTGATGTTTTTCCAGCAGATCTTCCGGGTATGCCGCCCGATAGATATAATTATTTCGGCATTGATTTGTTGTCGGGCACTCAGCCCGTTTCGATTCCTCCCTATCGCATGGCTCCTCCTAAGTTGAAGGAGTTAAAGGAGCAGTTGTAGGAGTTGCTTAATAAGTGCTTCATCAGGCCCAGTGTATCACCTTGGGTGCTCCGATATTATTTATGAAGAAAACGGATGGTTCTATGCGTATGTGTATTGATTATCGGCAGCTGAACAAGGTTACAGTGAAGAACAGGTATCCTTTGCTTCACATTGATTATTTATTTGACCAGTTACAGGGTGCTAGGGTATTTTCCAAGATTGACTTGCATTTTGGCTATCATCAGTTGAAGATTCGGGAGCCGGATATTCCGAACACTGCCTTCAGGACCAGACATGGACACTATGAGTTTCTTGTCATGTCATTCGGGTTGACCAATGCCCTAGCAGCCTTTATGCATTTGATGCACAGTGTGTTCTGTCCTTATCTCGATTCCTTCATCATTGTATTTATTGACGACATCTTGGTATACTCCCGGTCTCAGGAGGATCATGAGCAGCATTTGAGGACTGTGCTTCAGACTTTGAGTGAGAAGAAATTATATGCAATATTTTCTAAGTGTGAATTTTGGCTTGATTTGGTGGAATTCTTAGGCCATGTGGTGTCCTGTGATGGGATCAAGGTAGATCCGAAGAAGGTGGAGGCGGTGCAGAGTTGGCCTAGGCCGTCATCAACTACTGAGATCCGCAGATTCCTTGGTTTGGTAGGGTACTATCGTCGCTTTGTAAAGGGATTTTCATCTATTGCAGCACCTATGACCAGACTGACCCAGAAGGGTGCTCCGTTCAGGTGGACTGAGGAGTGTGAGGAGAGCTTTCAGAAGCTCAAGACAGCCCTGACTACAGCTTCAGTGTTGGTATTGCCTACGGGTTCAGGGTCCTACATAGTCTATTGTCATGCCTCGAGGATTGGCCTTGGAGCAGTATTGATGCAGGATAGTAGGGTGATTGCCTACGCGTCCAGACAGTTGAAAGTATATGAGAAGAATTATCCGATTCATGATCACGAGTTGGTAACTATTCTTCACGCCCTGAAGATCTGGCGTCATTATTTGTACGGTGTTCCATGTGAGATTTTTACGGGTCACCAGAGTTTGCAACACTTGTTCAAGTAGAAGGACCTTAATTTTTGCCAGCGGAGGTGGTTGGAGTTACTAAAGGATTATGACATCACTATATTATACCACCCGCGGAAGGCCAATGTGGTGGCCGACGCCTTGAGTCGTCGGGCGGAGAGTTTGGAGAGTTTGGCATATCTTCTGGCACTTGTGAGGCCCATAGCTTTGGATGTTCAGTCCTTAGCAAGTCAGTTTGTGAGATTGAAACTTTCAGAGCCTTGCCGGGTATTAGCTTGTGTGGTTGCTCGATCTTCTCTTTATGACCGCATCAGAGAGTGCCATTATGATGATCCCCACCTTCTGGTTCTATAGGACAGGGTCCGGCGGGGTGATGCCAGGGACGTGACTATAGGTGATGATGGCGTGATGAGGATGTAGGGTCGTATCTGTGTGTCCAATGTAGATGGGCTTCGGGAGTTGATTCTGGAGGAGGCCCATAGCTCACGGTACTCCATTCATCCGGGTGCCGCGAAGATGTACCAGGTTCTGAGACACCACTATTGGTGGAGAAGGATAAGGGTGTATTTTGGGCCGGTTCAAGCCCGGCCCAGGCCCGCGAACCCAAATGGGTAGTGGGCTAAACTGGCCGACCCATTTGGGTCCGGGCCCAGGCGGTTCATTAAGCCCATGTGGACCGGTCCCTTTATTTGAGCCCGCGAGCACGGGACCGTCTTCCTAAGTGGGCCGGTTCAACCGAGCCTAATGGACCAACCGGGCCCAACGACTATTTTTTTTTAAAAACTGAAAAATGGCCAACGGTTGGATATTTAAAAATAGCTGTTGACCTACGAAAATAGTCGTTTGGCACTTTGAAAAAATAGCCATTTTGTCCTCAAACTTTTTATAATTACATTTTTTCCCTATTCTCAACTATAAATACCCCTTCATTCTTTTATTTTTCTCACAAAATCATCAATCTCTCTCAATCTCCCTATAATTTTCTTCTATAATTGCTTACTTTATTATTGCAATTTGTGAAAAATTGTCAAGTTGGTGAATTGAAGTATTCAAGTCTTCAACAATATATAATTTTCAAGAAGTTGTTAGTCAATTCGGTAAACTCGTTCCAACTCTTAAGTTTTAATATTATAGTTTTGTTTGTTTTAGTTTGTATAATTATAATTAATATGGACTTTTCTTTGAAAAACATGTTTGGTAAAAGTAAGGAAAAATCCAAAATTGGTGAATCTAGTGGACAAGCTGTTACTCCTCCCCCGGCTCCCCGACCCAAACATGTTACCCGTCCTACACCTGCTATTCTTGATAGTGATAACACTTCATTACAATTTACCGATAGTCGATTTTACCATGATATTGCACCAGGTGAACAATTAAACCATGAATATATGAATGCTCTTTATGTTAATCCAACTATTAATGAAAATGATGTGGAAAATGATGATGAAAATATAAATTTTGATGAAACGCAACTGGATAATGATACACCTACTAGTCATGTTGTTGAAGCTAACCAACTGATAATAATCCAAATGATGCCCCGCCTGACCCTCCTTTTACTACCCCTACCTTTTCTAGACAACCTTCTAAACAGTGCGAAACATCTCTTGTTTGGCCATTTTTTATTCAACTAAGAGAAAAAAATAAGGCTAACTGTAAAACTTGTGGAATAGAGTTGGATCATAAATTTACTAGAGACTGGGGGGTACGGGAAGTTTGACTAGACACATAAAGAAACACCCTAAAGATAAAGCCATATTTCTTCAAATGAAAGTTGCGGCCGAGGGGACAAGTGTACCTAGTCAGGTTAACCCTAGTACCGGGTCAAATCTAGTTCAACCGGGAATTAACACTGTTACCGGTGGCATTTTATATTACGATCCAAGAAAAGATCGTGAAGAATTGGCAAAAATGGTTACTGTTATGTGCTTACCCTATAGTTTTCCTTCTAACCCTTACTTTGTGCATTATATTAGAAGAATTTTTAATCCTACTTATAAAGGATGGCCTCGCACAACCGTAAAGAGCGGTATTTATAAATATAAACATGAATATGAACAATATTTGCGCTATTTATTTACTCATATAAATTGTCGCATTGCTATTACTAATGATATTGGTAGAAGTGGTAATGTCTGTGATTATCTTACTATTGAGTAGTCATTGGATTGATGAGGAATGGATAATGCAAAAGCACATTATTGCTTATAGAATAATTAATTCACGTCACACATGGAAGTTTATTGCTAACACGATTGCATATATTTGTAGATATTTTTGCATTAGAGATAAAATAATGTCAGTTTCAATGGATAATGCTTCTAATAACACTAATGATATAGCCTTGCTTACAACTACACTAAATTCTGCATTTAGTAATATTTTCCATGTTAGATGTATTTGTCATATATACCATTTAATCGTCGGTGATGGTATGAAAATTTTAAATGTTGAAATTGAAAAGGTTAAAATGGCAGACCGAGCAGGATATGCGACTTGGGAGACCGAGCAGGATATGTGCATCCAGTACCCTCGTCTTTTCACAGCTTTAGGTATGTCTTTATACTCGTTCGAGGACGAACAGTTTTCTTAAGAGGGGGAGAATGTAACGACCCGGTCGGTCGTTTAGAGAGTTAGCGCCCTGATCCCTTAATTTTGAGAGTTAGCACCCCGATCCCCTAATAATTGTTTCCCCCATGTTTGTTTCTGCTTATGGGACTTGTTAGAGTGATTAGTCGTGGATTCCGGAGAGTTTTGGGACACATAGTCCCTAAATATGAGTTTAAGCCTTAGAAATCGGACTGTAGTAGTAACTGTGTGAAGATGGGTCCGGAATGGAATTTCGTCGACTCCGTTAGCTCTGTTGGGTGATTTCGGGGTTAGGAGCGCGTCCGGAATGTGTTTTCAAGGTGTGTAGTAGATTTAGGCTTGAATTGGCGAAAGTTAGAATTTCGGCAATTTCGACCGATAGGTGAAATTTTGATATCGGGCTCGGAATGGGATTCCGAAAGTGGTTATAGGTCCGTAGTGTCATTTATGACCTGTGTGTCAAATTTGAGGTCATTCAGACTAGTTTTGACGTGTTTCGGCATCAGTTGTAGACTTTGGGAATTCTAAGTTCTTAGGCTTGAATCCATGTATAATTCTTGATTTTGGTGTTATCTGATGTAGTTTGAAGGCTCGACTAAGTTCAAATAAGGTATTAGGACTGGTTGGTAGGGTTGGTTGAGGTCCCGGGGGCCTCGAGTGTGTTTCGGATGCTCAACGGGCTAATTTTTGGACTTGAAAAGGATCATATTTTGTTGGTGCTGGTGTTCTTCTATGCGATCGCGTGAAGGGCACCGCGATCGCGTAGGCTAAATTGGGCCAGGGGGAAATTGTTCTTCGCGTCTGCGTGAGGCTTTATGCGAACGCGTAGGTTGGTCCAGTGATGATGCGAACGCGTGGGCTAGGCCGCATTTGCGTAGAAGAAATAAGGCGGCAGGGATTTTAAGTGTTCCTCTACGCGGTCGCGTGAAGCCAACCGCGATCGCGTAGGTCTGAGGGAGTTAAGCATCGCGTTCGCGGACGTGTCCTCACGTTCACGTAGAGTAAAATGAGGTGCGTGTATTGTTGCTCTTCGCGATCGCGACTGGTTGTCCGCGATCGCAGTGAATGTTACCTGGGCAGATTTTTAAAAGACCCAAATCGAGGGTTTTAGCCAAAAATTATTAATTGAACTTGGGAGCTCGGGGATTGGCGATGTTTGAAGAGATTTTCACCTGGGTGTTTTGGGTAAGTAATTCTTACTCGGTTTTGATTAATTTCCACGAATCTATGCTTAAACACATCCTTTAATTTCGAAATTGGGGTAAAAATTGGGGGGAAATTGAGTAAAGTTCTTAGGCCGAGTATTGAGTTTTGATCGAGATTTTGGTATCCGATTTGAGTAAATTTGGTATGGTTAGACTCGTGAGCAAATGGGTGTTCAGAATTTGTATCTTTTACCCAATTCCGAGACGTGAGCCCGGGGGACTTTTTGGGCGATTTTCCTAATTTCGCGTATTAGCTTCGAGTTAATTAGTTATATTTGTTTCTTAAAGTTATATTACACTATACAATTGAATTGAATAGATTTGGGCCATTTGGAGTCAGGTACTCGTGGCAAGAACGTGATTTCGAGTTGAGTTGAGCAGTCGAGGTAAGTGGCTTGCCTAACTCTGTGTTGGGGATTTCCCCCTAGGTTATTTTTGACATAAATTGTTGTGTGGGTGCCGTGTACATGAGGTGACGAGTACGTTCACGGGCCATTCTTGCAAAAATCCCATTTTTACTTCGAAAATTATAAATTGTTTTGTTCTTTTATTACTTTACTTTAATGTGTTTAACTGTTCATCTTAGAATAGGGAAGCATGCTTATTGTTTTTCATATCAAATTGCCTAATTGACACTTTGTGCGCCATGTTTAGTTAGTTTTTCCCTGTTTTCCTTCTTGTGTTTAGATGAACTGTTAAAATTGATGTTATCTGTCATTTACTTAGCATTGTATATTTAAATTGGGGACTACAAACGTATTCTGGGAGATCCTCCCCTCCAACACTGCATATTTAAATTGGGGACTACGGCCGTATTCGGAGAGATATTCCATTTATTGCATATTATAAATTGGGGACCACATGCGTATTCTGGGAGATCCCCCTGTACTGCATATTTATATTTGGAACTACGAGACAGTACCCCGGGAGATTCCACTTTGTGATACTTTGTGCTGAGCCAATGGCTCCATTTTACTGTTTTATTTCAGATTATTCCTTTTTAACTGTTTACCATAGAAATCATTTCCTTTTTCCGTACTATTTAAACTGTTTTATTTAGAAATCCATTAGAGCCTCAACCTGATCTCATCACTACTCGACTGGGGTTAGGCTTGGCACTTACTAGGTACCAAATGTGGTGTACTCATGCCATTTTCCGCACATGTTTTTAGTGTGCAGATCCATGTTCGGGTTCTCAGCCACGTGGCTAGTGGTCGTTGCAGCTGTCATTGGGGAGACCACAATGTATTTCTGCCGCGTCCGCAGAATCCTCTGAGTCACCTTCCATTCTATCTTATAGAGACGTTATTATGTACTTTTCCGTTTTCTTGTTTAGAGCTACAATAGTATATAAGCTTGTGACTATGTTGTGACAAATCCGGGTCTTGGGGTATATATATTGCACATGCCGAGCAGCGATGTTATGCTTATTTAGACTTTTCTTTTCCTGTCTTTACTTTTACCGTATCTAATTCAGTTTTATCCAAAAATTTAGGCTTACCTAGTCGTAGAGATTAGGTGCCGTCACGATACCTTTTGGGGGTAAATCGGGTCGTGACACGATGGGACCACCTCGATCACTTCACAGGCATGTCATATGAATGATGTTGTCATGCAGCGTTCGAGGGATCAAGGTCCTCGTATCAATCTAGCTTTGAGATGGTGCCCGATCTCGAGGATCTCTGTTACTATAATTATGAGCTCTAAGGAGATTTCAATATCAATCTAGCCTCGGTATGGTGCCCGATCTCGAGGATCTCTGTTACTATAATTATGAGCTCTAAGGAGCTTTCAATATCAATATAGCCTCGAGATGATGCCCGATATTGAGGATCTATGTTACTATAATTATGGGCTCTAAGGAGCTACCAATATCTGTCTAACCTCGAGATGGTGCCCGATCTCGAGGATCTCCGTTACCACAAGTATAGGCTCTAAAAGAGCTATCGAGATCCCCATATCGGTCTAGCCCGAGATGGTGTCCGATCTCGAGGGTCCCTATTGTCCCAAGTATGGGCTCTAAAGAGTCGACTTCAAAATTCAAAAGATTAGCTTTGCATAAGCGCTGAAACATAAAAGACTTGAAACAAAAAAGTTTCTTGGCATTCCCAAGAATATATTTACAGAGGTATCATTACAAAGCTCCTCCGAGGAGCCGATGCACAAAAAGAAAGAAAAGGGAAAGCAAAAACAGCAGGCAAGTCTGCTCCTCGCCCTCACTACTATTTGAATCACTACCGGAGCCCTCGTCCGAGGAAGTTGAAAGTGCTGATTCTTCATCTAAGGTCTTGGCTTTCTCAATCTCAGCAGAGAGATCGACACCTTTGGCGCTTGCTTCTTCGAGGGCCTGCCTCCTAACTTGTGAACGAGCATGGGCAATGGCCCAAGCCAGTTTGAGCCCGGCCTTCTCGGATATATCCCTAGCCCGATCATTGGCGGCAGTAGCATCTCTTTTATATGAGGCTACGTACTCATCGGCCTCAGACTTGGCCGCAGATAATGAAGTGGCCTCCTCCTGGGCACTCCGAAGAAGATCCTGGGTCGAGGTCAACTCTCCCCGCAAACGGTCCCTCTCGGATGCCACGGTTTCATTCTGCCTCTTCAACTGAAGGATCTCTGTATCCTTGGGTGCAAGCTCTTCCAGAAGTTGCCCCACCAGGGCATTCTTTTGCTCGATCTGCAAAGACGAATCAAGTTAGTGAGCACCAACTTATGAGAATAGGAAAATGAACTCATGAGTGCCATATTACCTGCTCGGCGAAGCTGGTTCGCTCCTGATGCACTCCCTCCAGACTGGTGTGAAGCTCATTCAACTCTTCTCCCTTTCGGGCAGAGGAGGCCCTCGATTCATTCAGCTCCGAGGTGAGCTTCTCGAGCTCCTCCTCACGACAAGTCAGTTCGTCTTGAAGCTTGGAGAAGGCCTTATCATATAACTTCTTGACCTACGGTGAAGCAGGGAGGTTAGAAAAGCGAGGCTAAAAATCTAAAGCACAAATGGTATGTCGAGAATATCACCTGCTTTTGAAGCCTCTCGGCCTCCTCGAGGGCGACGGGTGCGTCAAGGTCGGTATCCTCCTCGAGGCCGACGAAGTAATCTTTAAATGTATCGTCCTCTCCCTAAGAGTCCCCCACGTCATCAACATCCCTGTTTTGGGATTCCCTTATCTCCCCTTGGGCCCGATTCGAATCCGCCCACGGCGTCAATTTCTATCGGGGTTTCCTCTCGACCCTGAAAAACTTCAGAATCAGGCCCTCCAAACTCAGCAACACGGACTGTACCATGTCCGACGAACGGCTACGGGACTGCGCCCAGGCCCTCTTCGAGGGTCTCATCGGCACAAGGTTGGTCAACATTGACCACTTCCGATTCGGCGGCCCTCTGCCCAACAGTTTTTGGAGCGGCAGCGCTCCGTCTTAACCTTTGTACCAAAGGGCGTTCATCATCATGACTTGCGAAGCTCATGCAATTTTTAAATTTATTGCTCTCAAATCCAAAGTTAGTGTACATTTTCTAATGATCTCCCTTTTAACTTAGTTGCTCCCGGGGAAACGAATTTATTATTTGCTTAAATAAGTGCACATTATCTAATTGCAAAATTGATATAAATGTATATATGTTAATATTTTTTTACCACTATTTTTTCTATAAAAAAAGATGATATATTTTTAACATTAAGTAAAATACATATGTGATACCATAAAGGCAGAAAACACAAATTGCACTAATACCAGGTAAGGTTGTGAAAATGCCAAAGAAGTGAAGATAACCGATATTATGAATGGCTTACTTGTAGATGCACATTCAACTTCTTACAAATATTTTCATAATATACATGTTTTTTTAAGTATGTGTATACATATATAATCTAATATATTGGTTGATGTTATGTCGCATAGATATTATAGGTGCATTGTGAAGATAACGTACATTACAAGTTCATCATATGCTTCTTGCAAAAAGGGTACTGTAAGAGAAAGTGGATATTATACATAATAGTGCAACTTGTGGCAATTGTAACATATACAATGTTGATTATAAAGAGAGGTACTGTTCATTGAAAAAAAAAGTTTCATGTTTCATGGAATAAAAGAGTTACTACTTTGTCTACAACGTTTTAAATATTTATGAAAGTTTGAAGTTAGTAATAGAGAACGACTTATTGGTGTTATACTTTTTGATGCCTTAAAACAACTATTAGTAGGTTGCAAAGTTAAAAGGTATAAACTACATCTATGTAGTGGTTGCAATATTTTTCATGAGGCCGTACAACTCACTTTAAATATGACATATCTTTTCAAGTAGATACTACAACCATGGCAAGTATATCTAAACAAATGAAACATACGCAAAGAAAATACACCAGGAAAATCGTTTATACGCAAGAATTAAATGAGATACGCCTCCTTATATGTTAGTGCTTTATAAAATCAAATTAAGTAAACAAAAGGGTCACATATATCTAATTAAATTTTAATTATTCATCTTTGTAGGTTTAAAGGATAATCGGTTATTTTGACCTAAACAAAAGTCCCCATATACCGATACACATATTGAACATTCATGGAAAATTATATTTACTAATATTTATTTAGAACTTTATTAGTAAATATTAATATTATTTTTCAAAGCGTACTACATGAGTCACGCGGCATACACATGCCGAGAAACTAGTAAAATAAAAAGTTTAAATACGTACCTAATAGAAGTATTTCCTATCAGAAAATCATATGCGTTTATGGTCAAATTAGTGTGCTACCAAAGTCAGAATAGTATTAGTCCGGCATGACGAAGGCTCAAGGATGACAAATGAAGTGGGTTGGAGCGGAAAAGTCTTCTCAACCATCGTCTTGATCCACTCCACTCTGTCCATTAGTTTGAATTTTCTTTGAAATACCTTTTTTCTTTTTTCTTTCTTTTAAGAAATTATACTCGTTTTTTTTAAATTCAATTATTTTCGATACACCTTACAACTAGTCCCATTTCGTCTCGTTATAGTATTAAATATTTTTATTCGAAAATATATCGAATTAAATTAATTTTTTATTTTCTCAACCCAGACCCCACGTATGATTACAATCTGGGGGCTTAGTTGGTTTCAATCACGCGCCAAAAACACAGCAAAAAGAACAGTTCTCCATAATTGGCGGTGACTTTTAGATATTGTAATGTTTTATTTTTAAAAGCAGACATAATTGGAAAAGACAAAAAGAAAAAGAAGGTAGACGAAGAGGATCTTTGAGGTCCTCTGCTTCTCCTTCTTCTTCTTTCTTTTCAAACCACAATCATTTCTCAAGAGTTAATTACCAATTTATTACTCATTAATCTAATACCCCTTTCTCTTTGATCGTATTACAAACTCTTTAATTATCTTTTTTTGGAGAATATCTAGAAACAGAGATTATTTCTGGTAATTCTTGGTATGTTCCTCATTTTTTTCATTGCTTTCTCTTGTTTGTATGTTTTAATAAGCTAATGGTCAATTATGCTTCCGATATGTTAGTCTTAATTGGAGCATGAATATATTTCTTTTTTAATTGTGGAATTTAATATTCGATGATTGGTTATGCATGTATGTATTTGCTTCCTTTCGACTGCTGAACTATATGCCAGGAAAAAAGAAGAGCAATGTTTTCATTTCGGAAACATTATCTTTAACTAATGCCAAGTTTAACTCTTATTGTTTGGGGGGGTTAGCTGATTTGGTATTCCAATTAGTCATCATGTTTGTGGGCATTAATTGATTTTTTGGATAAACTGTGGTTATTAATTGTTTAGCATGTCTGACATCCCTATTAATTGTGTTTGTGGATACGGAAGTTGTAACTTATCTCGTTAACGATTATTTTTAACAAAAAGTTAAAATCAAAGGAATAAAAAGATTTATGCGGAGGTTAATGAAATGTAGAGCTCGTTGAGATATTAGTAGTCTTGTTTATGGGTTTAATTCTACGAGAATGATAGCATTGTCCTTCTTTACCGTCTTTGATTCGCTTGCCATATATGTTTGTGTCATAAGGAGCTGAATTACCTTGATTATCATGTTGGTTAAACGATTTCAAACAGCAGATGCTGTCCTAGTGTTTTTCTCTGTCTACTCATGTTTTTCTGTCGCCTAAATATATTTAATTACGAGATTTGGTGCAACATCACATCTTTAATATAACATTGTGCAGAGTTTTGAGTAACTATAAAGTGCTAACCAAGGACAAGACAGATGCTCTAGACGAATAACTTCATTAATCTGGAATCTGACTCTCAATGGATAAAATGATCGAGTAGCTGCTTAGAGTGTTGTGATTACTAATACATTGGGTAAATTTAATCAAGTTGCAGTTTGAGCAACCAAATTTTCGTTTCTGTATTGCTACACTATCAAAGTGCAGAAAAGTTGTATCCCTGAACTAACTAATTTTTTTTGCTTCTGCTGAGCGTGCTAACTGATATCAGCAGCACTGGCTAAGTTAGTTATCATTCTACATTACTTTAGAGCTACACGGCATTATCTAGGTACTAGATTTTATTCCCCAACCAAATAACTGCACATTTTAAGTTTGTGTAGTTAGTACTCGTAGCATTTTTATGATTAGCACTGTACTAGTCGTGCATTAATTTGCTGGTGAAGTTTCCTGAAGTTCATGACTTTGAATTTATCTGCCGTAGTGATTACTGAATGAAGAATCATTTGGATTGATGGAAAAAGGAAGATCCATTTTCTATTGTTTCTCCCAAAGACTTAGATTTTTGTAATCACTTCCCAAATTTGGGGGCTCCAAACGACAACTTGTTGCATTCTATCTCCATAAATGTTATAAACTACTATAACGGCTTAAGTGTCCTAAGCAACAGTTATTAACCACATAACTTCTTTTCAATAAAGTTTACTCTACAAACTCGAATTTTATCACAGCGGAAACCTGAAGGGTGATTTGCTTGCCAATACTTCTATGTTTTCATCAGAATTTCATGAAGAAATTTGCTGCACGAATTGAAATGCAAAGCAACTAGACGCTGACTTCTATTTTCTTAGTGCATCAACCATACCTCTAGCATGTGTGTTAGTACAAATTTGTATAGTTTACATTTCAGGTATTTCATCCTATAGTTCTTTCAACCTGTTGAGTTTGATGTTTGATGGAAGTTTCGTATAACATATTCCTATGATGTGGTGGTAGTGTTTTGAAACCTGTTGGTTATGGGGAAACCTGATATCCTATAGAAGATGGCTCGTTAGGAGGAAAACAAAAACAGAAGTTCACAGATCTTTTTCTTTTAAAAGGTTCCTTGTATCCCTCGTAGGAGCATTTGGTTATATGGCAAAACTGAAGTAAGCCTTTGAAGTTTAAGCTTTACATGGCCAATCTGAAACTAGGATTAATCTCAGTATGGAATGATATTTCCTTAATGAGAATGCTGAAGAAGTATGGAATGCATATGGTGTTTATTGACCTTGAGAAGACATACGATAATGTTCCGAGAGAGGTCCTGTGGAGGTGTTTGGAGGTTAGCGGCGTTCCGGTAGCGTTCATTAGGGTGATTAAGCATATGTATGATGATGCTAAGACTCGGGTGAGGACTGTGGGTGGTGACTCGGACCATTTCCCTGTGGTGATGGGGTTGCACCGCGGATCGGCTCTTAGCCCATTTTTGTTTGCCTTGGCGATGGATGTACTGTCGCGTCACATCCAAGGGGAGGTGCCTTGGTGCATGCTATTTGCCGATGATATAATGTTGATTGACGAGACGCGTAGCGGAGTTAACGCGAGGTTGGAGGTTTAGAGACAGACCTTGGAGTCTAAAGGTTTCAGACTGAGTAGAACCAAGACAGAATACTTGGAGTGCAAATTCAGTGAGACCCATGATACAGACGTAGAGGTTGAGCTTGATGCTCAAGTTATCCCCAAGAGAGCGAGTTTATTATCCCCAAGAGAGCGAGTTTTAAGTATCTCAGGTCTATTATCCAGGGTAACGGGGAGATTGACGAAGATGTCACACATCGCATCGAAGCGGGGTGGATGAAGTGGAGACTCGCTTCCGGTGTTCTATGTGATAGGAATGTGCCGTTAAGACTTAAGGGTAAGTTTTATCGAGTGGTGGTTCAACCCGCTATGATGCATGGGGCTGAGTGTTGGCCAGTCAAGAACTCCCACGTGCAGAAGATGAGAGTAGCAGAGATGAGAATGTTGAGATGGATGTGTGGGTGTACCAGGCAAGATAGGATTAAGAATGAAGTTGTCCGGGACAGAGTGGGAGTAGCCTCCGTGGAGGACAAGATGCGGGAGTCGCGGCTGAGATGATTTGGACATGTTAGGAGAAGAAGCATTGATGCCCCTGTCAGGAGGTGTGAGAGGTTGGACATGGAGGGTTTGAGAAGGGGTCGAGGTAGGCCTAAGAAGTACTGGGGAGAAGTGATTAGGCAGGACATGGCGCTGCTTCAGCTCACTGAGGACATGATACTTGATAGAAGGGTGTGGAGGTCGAGGATTGGGGTAGAAGGTTAGTAGGTAGTTTATAGTGTTCACCGATAAGCTTAGTAGCATGCATTTCCCTTCATATTCTTATATTTTTATTACATTATGTGGTTTTGTTCGCCTCAAGTATTATATTCCCTGTTGCTATTATTTGATACTATGTATCCTTTATTTGTCCCTTTTTTCCCTCTTCCATCTCTCTTCCTTTCTTGCTTCCCTCTTCTTCTTCCTGCTCTTCCTGAGCCGAGGGTCTATTGGAAACAACTTCTCTATCTGCATTAGGTAGGGGTTAGGTCAACGTACAGATTACCCTCCCTAGACCCCACATGTTGGGATCAAACTGGGTTTGTTGTTGTTGTTGTAGAGTGCTGAAGAAGAGGAAAATTAAGGATGATAATCAGTTTCACAGATCTATCTTCTGTGACGCTGATTGACTACTTTTTCATTTCTCTTTATTCTAGTTGGCTTTGTGGTTTTTCTTTCCCTGAGTTATTTTTTGTTGAGGAGGGAGCAGGAGGGCACTGCTGTATATCTTTTTTATTACATCCATAGCATGCATATGCAGCTGAGTCGTGGACCGCTACTGGATATTAAATAACCGAATAAACAGTAGGGAGTGTACCTTTTTCGTGTGATCTTTTATTCCTCCCTTTTATGGTTATTCATAAAGACAGCATTAGGGAAATATCATGAATCAGGTGGTACAAATCTTCATTTGATAAGTCAAAACAATGCGCGCTTGTGGACAAAGAATTTACTGATTGTTTGATTATCAACTCCCTGTTACTTCTCTGTTTGACATTAAATATCTTGTTTGGCTTCACTTTTTGATGGGAAATGGGCCCTCATGTGAGATGGTAAGATTCTTTTGGTTTGTTTTTGCTCGCAATGTAAATATGAGATCCCTTTAACTAGTGAACAAAGGACAAGTTCCATTTGTGAAAATAGCATGATATCTATTTTGGTAAGGAGGAAATCAGTGAATTTGTTGATTCTAACTAGCAATTCTCAATTGGAAGAATGACCATGTAAAGGCTATAGCATAGAAACTTTGCAATAAGTGATGGTAATATTACAGAGGAAATGCAGCAGTTGCTTATGTTTAAGTTCTCCAGTATGGTCTTAAAGAACAGCCGTTTGATATCTCTAGTTGTATAGTTCACCTTTTGGGAGGTCTTTATTTACTGTAAAGAGGTTATATATCCCCTTACTTTCTTTTTTGCCAATATTAATTTTAGGTTCCCAAGTGGTTCACCTCAGCTCTTAATTGGAAATGGAAGATGCAAAAGATATGAAGGAAAATTCTCCCCAAGAATCTGCTCCTGAACCTAAAGTTTCTGTTCTGAGACAAGATCAATCACATGGTGAAACTCAGACTAGGCAACATATGAATGGAGCAGCAAATTCTGAAATTCAGGAGACAGCCGTTTATGCTTCTCAACATTTGAAAGAATCTCCTGACAGATTTCCAACGGAAGATAGTCAAAATCATCAGACAGGAAGTTTAGGTTCAGCCTCTTCCATTAAATCCGCCGGTGCAGGTGACATTTCGAAAACAGCAAGTCTTCAATCAGCTGTGCCGACAGTTCAGCGGGAAGCCTCACCTCAAGTGGTAGAGGATCTGAAATCATTGGAGCCTCCAACAGCTCTCTCGGAACCCACTCCATCATCTGTATTAGATACTAAATCAAGTGATTCGTTGCAGCAGTCACTGGATGGTGGTTCCAGTGGTAGTCTTTCGAATCAACCAAATAACACTGCTGATGGACCAAGAGTAGAGGAAGTTGCTTCACCTTTAGTAACCATGAATTCAGACTCCCCTCCCATGAAAGAGGAAAACCACAAAGGATCTTCGGCACACAACTCAGTATTTCAGCAAGATAATTCTCCAAGTAGTACTCACGTTTCTATTGATGCACCTGCTTTATCCGCTCAAGAACAGAAACCTGAAAATAATATTCATGTAGAGGCACCTAATACTGGTCAGCCCCTAGCGAAGGCTTCCAATCTCACAGTTAAGAGTCCAGAACCCAGTACCCATCCTAAGCACCCTGAAAACATTGATATTAACAGAGTTAAAATCGACACAGCTGCACCAATTGAATCTGTGAAGCAGGCAGTTTCCAAGTTTGGAGGCATCGTTGATTGGAAGGCTCATCGAGTACAGTCTGTAGAGGTAAGCTCTTGAACCCTTACTATACTGATTGATTCTGGACTCAGAAATCCATTTAGCTGTCAGTGAAATGGGTGTGTCGCAAGCAGCTTAGACGATTATATTTAATTCAGCATTGCATGTGCAAGTCCACCTGGATAGTGCACTATAAGCAGTGGCTGTTTAGATTTTATATACATTTTACATCTTCCTGACCTGTACATATATATGTTTTGGACATCTCTCGGACTATGAATTTCACAACATAGCCTTTCATTTGTGGCGAATGCAGAGAAGGAAAGTTGTCGATCAAGAACTAGCAAAAGTGCAGGAGGAGATCCCACTGTGTAAGAAACAGTCTGAGGCAGCAGAAGAAGCAAAAATGATGGTATTAAAGGAACTAGATAGTACTAAAAGACTGATAGAAGAGTTGAAGCTGAACCTGGAGAGAGCACAAACAGAAGAGCAACAAGCAAAACAGGACTCGGAACTTGCCAAGCTCAGGGTAGAAGAGATGGAGCAGGGTATTGCCGATGAGGCTAGTATTGCAGCCAAGGCGCAGCTTGAAGTTGCTAGAGCCAGGCATGCAGCTGCAGTTTCGGAGCTAAAAACTGTGAATTCCGAGTTAGAAGATCTTCATAAAGAATATGATTTATTGGTGTCTGAGAGATTTGATGCTATACGAAAAGCAGAGGAAGCGGTTTCTGCCTCAAAGAAAGTTGAGAAGGAAGTGGAGGATTCGACGATTGAGCTCATCACTACAAAGGAATCTCTGGATGCTGCACAAGCTGCACATCTGGAGGCAGAGGAACACAGAATTGGAGCAGCGATGGCTAGAGAGCAAGATACTCTAAATTGGGAAAAAGAACTAAAACTGGCAGAAGAGGAGCTTGAGAAGCTAAACCAGCAAATACTGTCTGCTAAGGATCTCAAAGCAAAATTAGATACTGCTTCAGCCTTGCTACTAGATCTCAAAGCTGAGTTTGCTGCTTATGTGGAATCAAAGTTGGAAAAAGAGATGGATGAAGGCGGCAACTTCAAAGGCGAACTGTCAGAGCCAGAGAAACAAACTCATGCTGAGATACAAGCAGCGGTGGCCTTGGCTAAACAGGAACTTGATGAAGTGAAACGCAATATTGAGAAAGCAACAGTTGAAGTAAATTACTTGAAGGTGGCTGCAACTTCATTGAAGGCAGAACTGGAAAAGGAAAAATCAGAACTAACTGCTATCCAGCAGAGAGAAGGCATGGCATCAATTACTGTAGCATCTCTTGAAGCTGAGTTGAACAGGACCAAGTCAGAGATTTCCCTTGTGCTGATGAAGGAGAAAGAAGCAAGAGAAAAGGTGGTGGAGCTTCCCAAGCAATTGCAAGAGGCCGCCCAAGAGGCTGATCGGGCAAAGTTACTTGCACAAGCAGCTCGTGAAGAGTTGAGAAAGGCAAAGGAAGAAGCAGATCAAGCAAAGGCAGGAGCAAGTACCATGGAAAGTAGACTAGTTGCTGCTAAAAAGGAGATAGAGGCTGCAAAAGCTTCTGAGAAGTTGGCACTAGAAGCCATCAACGCTCTGCAAGAGAGTGAATTAGCTCGAAGCACCAATGATGAAGATTCCCCATCTGGAGTAACACTTTCTCTGAAAGAGTATTTTGACCTCAGCAAAATGGCCCATGAGGCAGAGGAGGAAGCTAATAAGAGGGTGGCTGTCGCTATCACCCAAATAGAGGTAGCGAAGGAATCAGAGCTGAGAAGTCTAAGCAGGTTGGAGGAAGTTAATCGTGAGATGGCTGATAGAAAGGAAGCTCTGGAAATCGCAATCCAGAAGGCAGAGAAAGCCAAGGAAGGGAAGTTGGCAGTAGAGCAAGAGCTGAGGAAATGGAGGGCGGAGCATGGACAAAGACGGAAAGCTGGTGAATCTCTTCAACCGATAAACATAACAAGAAGCCCGAGATCGAGTGTTGAGGAGAGTAAAGAATCGAAAACCTATGAGCGTGCACCAGGGGCTGCTTCACTACATCATAGGTCAAGTCCAAGAGCATATGAACAAGCAAGTAATACTGAAACTGATACATCTCCAGAAGTGAAGATCCCAAAGAAAAAGAAGAGGTCCTTCTTCCCAAGGCTCTTCATGTTTCTGGGCAGAAAGAAAGCACAGGCCAAGACAGCATGATGCGCTTTGTGGTCTTAAAATGTCTCATCATTTTAAACATTGTTCCTCCATTTTCTGGTTGTTTGTCCTGGTTGACATAGTGTAAATTCTCACTGCTTTTCTGTGTACATGCCGAGTATTATTTCTTGTACAATATCAAAATAATTCACTCACACTTTGGATGGCTGATTATAAAACAGAGTAAGGCCGTTATAGGTTTGGCTGCAAAGGTCAATAAATGATTGCGTAAGTAAATTGTTTGCTGCTTCAATTTGTCTAATCCTGGTAGTTCTGAAAGAAAATAGAAGAAACTAGCACTGTTTCTAAAGTTTGGCCTAACAGAAATATATTGGTTCCTTGTGTTTCTTGGTAGTATGGATTGTATAATTCATATGTTGTGGAGTCTTTTGTATCATTTTGTATGTCATTCAATGTTAAAACACCTCGTATTCTGCCAGTTTGAATCCATGTCCTCCACTTAACTTCATCCAATCCTCCTTGAATGTTGTAATCCAATGTGCATATTGCCCATTTCTCATGGGCAGAAGATGGTTTTGTATGATAATCCGATGTTTACACCAAATCAAAGAATTTAACCTTTTAAGAGTCGCAAATTATAGTAAGAAAACATATCATGACTGGGTGATAATAGTTATACGTAAGACACATATGTATTGCACTTATTGTTTGGTGCGACCACTTTGTGTAAGTTTTTTTCCTCGTTGTGGTCTGAAGAGCATCCTCAGATCACCCGGTGTTTGATCTTTGTATTGAAACCATATGACACCATCTTCTGTCCTGTATACTAGCCTATTATTTCCTCCCATTGACCATTGTCCCACTATATTACCGTCAGAATTGTAGGGAACGATTGATACACATGAATTCTTACAGTGCTTCACTAAGTAGCCTTTATATGAACACATTTCAGTATGTCATGAAACATATATACTCTTAATTATCAAGAACTAGATGCAGAAATGGTTTGGATAATTGTTTTGTGCCATGGATTGGAGAGATGCTCGACCAGATTATCGATAGGACCAACATGGGTAACAGAAGCCTGGACAAAGATGCCAAGCATAGCCACCATAGCTAGCCGTCCTACAAAACATAGAGGAAAGTATGAAAAATTGACAATAGTTGAAAGCACTAAAAGTATGATTCAGCTGAACTAACCGTTTTTTATCTCTTTCAGCTTCCAGTCATGAGCATTCTCTATATCTCTTGCAATTCCAAGAGGATTCAGTAGAGGACCACCAGGATACCTGTTCAAAATAAAAGAGTTTTCCCTATACTTAGTAGCAGCATTAGCCCGTTCTCCAAAAGCAATGCAAAATCTAGAGTCAATGATGAGAGGCCGCAAGACAGGAACCTCATGCACAGGATAAACCTTTTTAGTACAATGCTACAATATTTTGGCCAACAATAAGTAATATAATTTACCCTGGTTCAAGGCCTTGTAGTGCAGCTTCTAGACCAAAGAAGGATCCAGGTTTTGCTTGAGAGCCAGGGTTTAGAAAATCCATGTACCTTTTTGTTTCAACGAACCTATACAAAAAGAAATCAGACAGAGGGAAAGTTATTGGCAGCTATAGTCTTGAATCAACATTGATAAACCTTTTACCCCATCAATAATAGTTGAATAACGAGCAGAGTTGTTGTGCTTGCAAAATCAAATTTTGTAGCTCCCGCTTCATACCACACTGGCAAGTCACTTATTCCCGTCACTCGAAGCAACTACAAAGAAAATCCCAATAATCACCAGAAACATTAAGCTAAAGTCTGACTGACATTTTACAGAAACCAAGTGGAAAAGGATTAGACTTTATTTTAAATGACATACATCTGTATAAAGAATTCCAGCAACCCCAGCCATGGCGAAACGGGCATGAACTAGTTCTGCTTGTGCATACCATCTCAAACTTTCAGGATCCTCTCCAAGTCCTAGTGGGTCAAACCCAAAATCTCCAGCAAGACTACAAAAACAAAACAAAAAAGTATCATCCACTACGTATGCAAATTCGTTGTCGAATAAATTGGCAATTTCCTCTGGTTCAAGCTAGTAGACTTTGGAGGTTGCTTACGTTCCATCAAGATAGGGTGGAGGGTCAAGCCCAGGAAGCCATGTTGGTCTTTGATGAGCTCGAAGGACAGTTGTGCACTGCCTTAAAGAATGTCTTGTTCTAGCAGTAGCAGGCCAATTAGTGCCTTTCAAAGCTACACATATACTCTTTCCATGAAAAGATGAACCAGAGAATGCCAGAACTTGGATGCTTCTTCCAACTGCAATGTCCATATCTTATTCTTTTTCAACAACAAACTCAATCGGTGGGCAGTGGTCATGTGGGAATAAGCAAACGTCCATAACTACAAATGATATCCAAATGTTGGTTGGCTTTTCAGCTTTACATTTACAAATAAGATAGAAAGGGGGCCCCAGTTATCCCTTTTGTTCTCAGCCACAAAATTTTACCAACAAACGTTGCTCAGTGTGTAAATAAGTTCCTTCTTAAAGAGATATGCTCAACCAATAAAATCCACCAATCCCTACGATTTCTAAATTTATGATACTAACTACCAATCTATTATACGCTGAAGCAATAAAATCCATTACTTTGAGAGACTCAGCGTTCCGTTTCATTCCTGTTCTACTTAGGAGTAAAGATCATAACCCACTTAATATGTGTCGAATGGAGATTATACTTCAGCAAACGGTGAATGACCTTAATAATCTGCTTACTTTGAATACATTTAGCAGGAATGATATTTGTTAATGGAGATTATGCACAAGAAAGGGTAAAGAAATATGTTTACCCTCAAAATCGGATAACAATTAAACTTATAAGTAGTTTTAAGGACACGTGATTTCACCTAATACCAATTGATAAATATGATGATTAATAATAAAAATTACAAATAAAGTAAAGCAAACCAGTGTTGAAATATAATTCAGCCCTCGAGCTAGATTGCCCTCGAACTCACTGGTACCAGAATAATAAAGTAAAAAGTAAGCTGATGAACAAAAGAGTATAAGCGGAAAGAATGTTATGTTGCTCTGATATGTGAAAATAAAATGTGTTACAAATGATTAGAACTCTCCTTTATATAGTAGAATTCTACTTAAGCTAGAATTCTAATTACAGAAGGGAATCTCATGATTAGCTAAATAGTCGTTCCTGATTTGATCTGTTCCGAGATTTTCACAATGATCTTCGACCAGTCACGGATATCTCGCCTTCTATTATTACGCTATCTTCGGTCTTGCTCGATGTCTACCTTGTTTGGTCTCGATCTCGACAGGTACCTCGAATCCCGAACTTGGTACCCTGTCCTCCTGCCTCGGTCTGATCTACTACGGGGTCGATCTACGATACATCTTCCTAGTCTCGGTCAATCAGTAAAATCGGGCGGGCCCGATTTTAACCGTATACAAATAGTCCCCTCATTTTTGGGAGTGTAATGAGAAGAAACGAACTGAGCATTCGATCTTTACCTCGACCTGTCATGACGTCATCTTCGTAACGTAATAGACAAAGGTGACCGAAACGTCCCTTCGGTACAGTTCCTCAAGCTATTAATGTGTGTAAGTTGACGGTCGACCATTAGAAACTTTGAACCGTCATCGTGAAACCCATAAATAGGCCTCTTTCCTCTCTTTCAAACTTTACTTTCAACCTCTTTTGTTCTAGCCTTCAAAGTTCTTTGCATTTTTTCAAGTTCTTCATCTGCAGATCTTCAAATTTCAACGTCAACCTCTTCTTAAAACACCAAATCTATTCATCTTCATCTTTCTTTAACTTAAAAACCTAATGGCGAAAACGCCAAAGACTCTGCCACACAAGGAGACCGTTTCATCCTCTCAGCCGCTCGGCGGGAAAACATCGATGGAGCCACGCCTTGAGGAATGTATTTCTGGGGGGTGTGTTATCAGATCCGATTTCAAGATCGAGAAAACCTCGTCGGTCCCCGGTCGTTGCGAGCTGGGATTGAGATACATATGCTCGATACCTAAGAGCTTCCTCAAGAAAGTTAAGAAGGATCATAACTGGCAGAATAATGAGGTTGTGATACCAGCCCATGAAGAAGATATTACCGCCCACGTGAAAGGGTTCTTGAGTGTTTACACTTACCCTTTCACGTTGGGTCCCCTCGACCCAATCATCATGGACTTCTGCAAAAAGTACCAGGTGACCCTCGGTCAGATTCATCCCTACTTCTAGAGGATCATCATATTGCTCTGATTTTTCTCGAGCAAAGTTGACGGGATCCCCTTCACCCTCGGCTTTACCGACGTAGGTTAATAAAGCTCCAACATCGAGCCACCAAAGTTTTCATCTCCAGCATATAAGAGGACGATGATAGAGGCTGGATGAGTCGATTCTTCAAGGGGAAGACCTCATACTTGATTCCGGCTGAGAAGATGCCATTTCCCGAGAGGTGGAATATGAAACGTAAGTACGATCCTATTATTAGTTTCTATTTGTTACTTTGCTTCTCCGTTTTCTCTTATTGATGTTCTTTTTCGATGTAGCTGCTTCATGGATGCCTGGTGCCATCCCTAACCTTGAGAGATGGGTCAGAGATCTAGTCTCAACCTCAATGTATATTGAACGCGCATGGAGCGACTTATCGAAAGGCCGATGGATAGCTAAAAATCATGGTAAGACCCTTTCATGTATTTGATGATTTTGTTGAAACGTTCTTCCGATACTTACTCAATTTATTTTCCTGCAAGTCTCGGCAAAGATGCAGTCATGAGGCCTCCATCTGGTGAGGAAGAGGCTTCAATTCTAGTCCCGAAGCCGGTGAAGGAGACAAAGAGAAAAAGGACCTCAACCTCCGAGGATCCAGAGCCCAAGAAAAAAGTGGCTCGTAAGCCGCAAAAGGATATCGTCCCCCTGCCTGCGGAGTCAATTCAGCTTCTAAGAGAGGAAGAAGAAGAAGAAGAATACGATGGCTACGGGTTGGTGGCCCGAGTAAAGATGAGCAGTGAAGCTCAAAAGACTGTCGAGCCAGTAGGAGCCAAAAGCATCCTGCCCCGAGCTGACAGGGCCTCGGGAGGAGGCTCGGGTTGAGTCCCCGAGTTGGCAAAGGCTGAATATGCCTCATCTCGAGGCAAAAAAGTAGCGAAATCGATCGTGGATGTGAGTCTCGAGGCTCCCCGAGATGAAAAGAATTCCCCAAGAGACCCACTTGGGGCAATAGAAATTGGAGACTCGTCGTCCCTCCCTTTATTTTTCGAGGAGACAATTCGGGAGGCCCAAGCCATGAAGACTCCCGATGTAGAAGGAGCCCACGGAGGGGAAGACCCCTTCGATGGTTATTTTACCGGGATCAAGGATGTCGCTGGTCTGAGTGGTTTTGGAAATACCGAGGAAGGATATGTGTGGGACATTTTTGAGTTTCAGACTAACGAATCAGTTCCCGGCCCCTAGCGTCTGTCACGGGACCAAACAGACAATTGTCATCTCCATCCCGGAGGATGCATAAATTTTTTTCGTCCCCGTAGGGGTGGCTAGTTATCTCCGGGGTCTGGTCACAGAGGAAGACCATGCTCTAATGGACGAAGTGGAGGCTCCGTGTCTTTTCATTGAGGCACAACAAGCCTTGAATTGGGTAAGCCTTAACTTCCATTGTTTATATCATACTTGTATGTTTCATCTTTGTCTAATTTCTTCCTTTTATCTGTGTAGGCCTCGGTGCTTCATCATGATGCATTTTCTAGGTCTCGAGCTGAACTGAGTCCGTATGAGGACGACATTCAAAGGTTTACCGAGGAGAGGAATGCCATTAAACTTCTCAGTGGGCAGAAAGAAAATATCAAGGACCTCCGAGTTGAACTAGTCGCGGCTCAAGAAGAACAAACTGACCTGACTGAGCAGGTAATAAAAATCTTAGAAGCTCATGGAATCGGTTGGGGAATGATGGCTAACAATTCGATCTCACAGGTCCAGCAGAAGATCCAGATGATCGAGCACCTTCGAGGAGAGGTAGATGTTGTGAAGGCGGAGACCTTGACATGGAAGCAAAATATGAACCGCCTTGCCTCAGAGAAGGAGGCTGCTCGAGCCTAGTTGTCATCGACTGAAATTCAACTCCAGGGTGTGAAAGAGAAGAGCTCGACACATGCCACGAAGATCAACGAGCTCGAGGCTCGGATGGCCACCAAACTTTTGAAGGCTAAATCTCAGGTTGAAAAGTCCAGGGCTGATGCGGAGGCGATCGTGGCCATCTACCGGTCTAATGTTGAAGATGCTCAAGCTCAAGCAAAGGAAATTGCCGATGCTGCCCAAACTCGAGCGTATTGGGTTGTTGAGCTTGCCAAGTGCCAATCTCGAGGGAAACCCTCGAGGATATCCATGTCAAGTACCAAAGAGCATGAAGCCAACGCCAAGGCACTTTCCACCTCCGATGATGATGATGACGCTGGGGCTTGAGCGGCTTCGAGAGCGGAGGGGACCCCGATGGTGAAGATGCAGCTTCAGGGAGGATTAGGAACTTAGGATTTTTTCCTTTCGAATTTTGTATAGAACCTCAACCGGGCAATGTCTCCCTTGTAAATGATTTTGATATATATATATATATATATATATATATATATATATATATATATTCTTTCTATCTTATCTCGTGAGACTTTGCCTTGTTTCTGCCTTACAGAATTTCGCTTTATTCATGCCTTATTAAATATTATTCGTTGGTTCGAAGTTTAGGTATTTTGACCGAAATCGAACTGGTGTCGAGTGGGTTCTTGCTCGAACTCAAAGTAGGATAAGCCTTAGGTTTTAGTTGAGTGAGGATGACTTCTCGAACTCAAAAATAAAAATGGCGATTAGGATTTTGTATCAGGCTTATGTGTCCTTTGTAAAAAGAATGGCTTTTCCCCTTTCGGCTTAAAAACGTTAATCATATAAAAGTTTGTTATGCCTTAGCATGAGATAAGGAATTTGTTCGAGAGTTCGAACAAATCTGTACCCATTAGGTTTTCGAGGGTCAATATTATTGAAACCCTTGTTTCGTAATGCCTTAGCATGAAATAAAGAATTTGTTCGATAGTTCGAACAATTCGATACCCCTTAGGGTTTTTGAGGGTCGATGTTATCGAAACCCTTTGTAATTTTGCCGAGGGTAGCCTTTTTAACCGGTTTGTGAAAATATTCGAATGCCTATTTTATTATGGAATTCGGACGTCTCTAGGCCATCTTAATTCGGTCGTGGCCTTTTATTTGGGATTTGCCTCTTATGCTTATTTTCCCGTTTCACTTCGAACTTGCTCGAGATGTCAGTTCCCGAGTAGGACAGTCCCCGAATGGGGTGGCTGTGGCCTATAAAACTCGAGGGTTGTCTTTTTAAGGTCTTATGATCTCGAGGTTTCCATAATCCGATCTCGTCTGTTTTTTGGACGCCAGTCCCCGAGTGTAGGGTTAGCTGTTTCGAACTTCAGTCGAGATCGGCCCTTAAGCCTTCTTATACAATAGATCAATAGTATGAAATTGTAAAGTAAAATTTTTCTAAGGCATGGAATATTTGGTAAGGAAAAATACTTCTCTTAATAGATGATTAAACATTCGTATATGTTTGATGCTAGGGCTCGAGTAAACTACACGGGCACGGCTCATTCGAACGTTTGGCCCTTACAAAATTTACCTATCGAGACCCTATTGACACGAAGTACTTTCCTTGCAACAAAGTTGACTTTCGAGGGTGATGCCCCCCTAATATTTGAGGTTGATGGTAAAGAAGCCTCGGATACTATTGAAGTTCTCTAAGTTAGCACGCACAATGGTTGCCTCGTTAAAAACCTTGATGGTAAAACCATTTGGGAAAAAAACCAGTCTAAGGAAAAAAGAACGCAACGTGTGCTTTTAGACCTAAGGACTTTGAAGGATCTATCGACGTCCTCGATGGAACACCTACAATTGGTTAACTCAAAACATAAATGAAAATGGATAAGGTCGTATCTTAGCAGTAATATCGTTTGAGGAGTGATATGTTCCAATTGTTTGGTAGTTGCTCATCGTTCATCGTGACAAGCTTGTAGGATCATTTTCTAATGATGTTGAGGACCTGATATGGTCCCTCTCGGTTTGGGCCAAGTTTTCCTTCATTCGGGTTTCGAGTGTTGAGGGTGACTTTTCTCATAACTAAGTCCCCGATTTTAAAGTGTCGAAGATTGGCTCTTCGATTGTAATACCTTCGACCGCTGTTTCCGTGCGGCCATTCGAACGAGGGAGGCTTGCCGTCTTTCATCTAGCAATTCGAGGCTTGTATTCATAACTTCGTGATTTGACTCTTCTATTGCATACCGAAACCTGAGGCTAGGTTCCCCGACTTCGACCGGGATCAGAGCTTCGACACCATATAGTAGAGAGAACGGTGTTTCCCCCGTACTTAATTTCAACATCGTGCGGTACGCCCAAAGAACCTCGGGCAATATCTCTCTCCATTTTCCTTTAGCGTCGGCCAATCTTTTCTTTTGATTTAGAATGATGGTCTTGTTTTTCAATTCGTCTTGTCCGTTTCCACTGGTATGATATGGTGTCAATAGAATTCTGCCCTAGTTTATGATTATGGGGAGAATATAAATTTTATTAAATTGTGACCGAACCCACAGGGCTGCCTACGTATCTCTTCTTAAACGGGAATCAGGTCGAGCGTAGTTCAATTTACATCATATGCGGAAAACATAAATAGCTACACATAATATCGCTTGACTACATCTGAATTGATTGGTTTTGGCCATACTTCTCCGTCCATTTCTGCGAGTATGAGGGCTCCCTCTGTCAATATTCTGTGAACCATGTAAGGACCTTGCATATTGGGGGAGAATTTCCCTTTGGATTTATCTTGACGCGGGAAGATCTTCTTCAACACCAGCTGCCCCGGTGTGAACTCTCTCGGCTTGACTCTTTTGTTGAAAGCTCTGGACATTCTATTCTGATAAAGTTGTCCGTGACATACTCCGTTCATCCTCTTTTCGTCTATGAGGTCTAGCTGCTCATAACAACTCCTTACCCATTCTGCGTCGCTGAGCTCAGCTTCTTGTCTGATTCTTAAGGAAGGGATCTCCACTTCGACAGGAATGACAACTTCATTACCACAGACCAGCAAATAGGGAGTTGCCCCGGTTGAGGTGCAGACTGTGGTACGATATCCCAATAAGGCGAACGGTAGCTTCTCATGCCACTGTTTGTGATTTTCTACCATTTCCCTTAGTATCTTCTTGATATTCTTGTTGGCAGCTACCACAACTCCATTCATTTGAGGTCTGTATGCTGTGGAATTCTTGTGCTTGAATTTGAAAGTCTCACACATAGCTTTCATCAGATCACTGTTGAGATTGGCGGCATTGTCAGTGATGATGGACTCTAGAACTCCGAACCGACAAATAATCCGGTCGCGGACAGAATCTGCCACGACCTTCTTGGTCATTGCGTTGTAAGATGCTGCTTCGACCCACTTTGTGAAGTAATCAATAGCTACCAAAATGAACTTATGCCCATTTGAGGCGGTGGGCTCGATTGGACCAATGACATCCATCCCCCAGGCGGCGAAGGTCCAAGGTGAGCTTGTTGCATTAAGCTCATTTGGCAGCACTTTTATCATGTCTGCATGCACTTGACATCGGTAGCACTTTTGAACATACCAGATGCAATCTGTCTCCATGGTCATCCAGAAATAGTCGACCTTAAGTATCTTCTTGGCCAAGACAAAACCATTCATATGCGGGCCGAAGGTCACGACATGTATCTCTTCAAGCAACTTAGAAGCTTATTTCGTGTCGACACACCTTAACCATCCCAAATCAGGAGTTCTTCTATATAGGGATCCTCCGTTGTGGAAGAAATGATTGGATAGTCTCCGAAGCATGCGTTTCTGAGTATGGTTTGCATGCTCCGGGTATTATCCTTTTGTCATATACACTTTGATGTCGTGGAACCAAGGCTTCCCGTCTATTTCATCTTCAACATGAGCACAATATGCCGGTTGACTATGGGTCCTTAGTGGGATAGGATCAATGAAGTTCTTGTCTGGATGATGTATCATTGATGACAAAGTGGCCAATGCATCGGCGAACTCATTCTGAATCCTGGGAACATGCCGAAACTCTATCTTCGTGAACCTTTTCTTCAATTCCTGCACATGGTGCATATACGGCAATATCTTGGAATTCTTAGTAGCCCATTCTCCTTGTACCTGATGCACAAGAAAATCTGAATCACCGATTACCATCAACTCCTGAATATTCATGTCATTAGCCATGTTGAGTCCTAGTATGCAAGTTTCGTACTCCGCCATGTTGTTGGTGCAGGGAAATCTGAGTTTTGCAGATACCGGGTAATGTTGGCCAGTTTCTAATACCAAGACGGCTCCAATGCCGACTTCTTTGAAGTTTACCGCTCCGTCAAAGAACATTCTCCAACCGTTGTGGAACTCAACAATGTCTTCTCCTACGAATAGTACCTCTTCATCGGGAAAATACGTTTTCAGGGGTTCGTATTCTCCTTCCACAGGGCTTTCAGCAAGATGATCTGCCAGTGCCTGTCCCTTGATTGCTTTCTGAGTTACATAAACAATGTCGAATTCACTCAACAGGATTTACCACTTCTCCAGCTTCCCAGTGAGCATGGGTTTTTGAAAGATATACTTCAAGGGATCCATCCTTGATATGAGAGTAACGAGCTTCATAGGGAGTAAATTTCTTACTCAGGTAGTAAATGGCTTGTTCTTTTCTCCATGTCTCGTCGTGCTGCCCCAGAACGCAGCCAAAAGCTCTATCTAGCATTGCAAGGTAGAGTAGCAATGATCTACCTGGCTCTGGCGGGACCAAGACCGGTGGTGTTGATAGGTACTCCTTGATCTTATCGAAAGCCTTTTGACAATCCTCGGTCCAACTAGTTGTAGCGTCCTTCTTTAACATCTTGAAAATCGGCTCACATATAATTGTAGACTGGGCTATGAAACGGCTGATGTAATTTATCCGTCCCAAGAAACTCATTACATCCTTCTTACTCTTTGGCGGTGGTAGCTCTTGGATGGCTTTGACTTTTGATGGATCTAATTTTATCGCTCGGCGGCTGACGATAAATCCCAATAGTTTTCCGGCAGGAACCCCGAATGCACATTTTGTGGGGTTTAACTTCAGGTTGTACTTCTGCAGTCTGTCGAAGAATTTCCTCAAGTCTGCTATATGATATGTGGCTTTCTTGGATTTAATGATGACATCATCCATATACACCTCAATCTCTTTATGTATCATGTCATGAAAGATAGTAGTCATGGCCCTCATGTAGGTGGCCCCAGCATTTTTTAGGCATCATCTTGTAACAGTACACCCCTAGGATGTAATGAAAGCTATTTTCTCAGCGTCCTCTTCGTCCATCCAGATCTGATCGTAACCGGTGAAACAATCTACAAAGGAATGGAGTTCATGATTAGCACAATTGTCGATTAAGATGTGTATGTTTGGAAGCGGGAAATCATCCTTTAGATTGGCTCTGTTGAGATCCCGATAATCGACACAGACCCTAACTTTCCCATCCTTCTTCAGAACTGGCATAATGTTAGATAGCCAAGTTGGGTATTCAACCACCCTGAGGACCTTGGCATTGTGTTGCTTGGTAACCTCCTCTTTGATTTTCAGACTCATATCAGGCTTGAATTTTCTGAGTTTTTGCTTCACCGATGGACACATTGTGATTGTGGGAAACTTGTGAGCCACAATGGATGTACTTAATCTGGTCATATCGTCGTATGACCATTCAAAGATGTCCTCATACTCTTTCAAGAACTGTGTGTACTCTTCTTTTTCTGGCGGCGACAAGTGAATGCTGATGCGGGTTTCCTTGACAGTTTCAGAATCTCCCAGGTTGATTATTTCAGTTTCTTCCATGTTGGACTTAGTCTTGTTCTCAAAGTCCTCTACTTCTCTGACGATTTCCTTAGGTATGACATCCTCTTCTTCCGAATCACTTTCCTTTTGTTGCGTTGCCTCATTACATGTCACAGTTGCCGATTCATCGAGATAGGAAATAGTGATGTTGTATTAGATAAAGATATGAGAGAAAAGTGGTAATAATGAACATCAATTCATTGAAAGTTTCAAACAAATGCAATTTTCAATAATTTAAACAACGTTTTTAGAACATTGGAAATTTTATTTAAAACAAAATGCAAAAAGGAAAATCATTTTTCTTAGAAAACAAAATAAACTACGTTGTTCAGCCTTGCTACCCCGGGATTCGTCGGGCCCTGGATGGTCTGACAGTCCAATTCTTGAGGAATGTTCCCCTCTCCACAGCTCGGATGGTAGGGCCTTCCTCCTGTTCCTCCTCAACAATCACGCAACTATCCATATCATCATCTTCCAGGAACAGGTTCCTCAAGGCGGCCAATGCTTCCTCCTCCTCTGATCCCCATATAACGTCGGTCTACTAGAAAGTCTGACTTAGGTGCGGTATAGCCTGCTCAAGTGGATAGTACAAACCACGCCATGGTGGTGACCAGCCATTGTATTCTTTCTAGGTGTACTGATATCCCAACCCGAAAGTGGTACCATGGCGCTTTGGTTGTATTGGCTTGGAGATGCCCTGAAGATTCTTACCAAGACCCTTTCCAGGCTCATACCCTCTCTATGCCATCATTTTTTCTATCTTGCTATCCTACCACTTATCTATCGATCGCATTGACCCGCTCAATATGATGGTAGGTCTCTCCACCTATCCTCCTTCTGTTTTCAACCGCCGGGATGGTCTGACAGGTGTAAATGGGGTTGCTCCCATCTCCATGGATAATTACTTCTTTGTGGTTCCACTCAAACTTCACTGCTTGATGCAAGGTTGATGCTACAGCCCCAACGACATGTATCCAGGGTCGTCCCAACAACAGATTGTATGATGCAGATATATCCAGTACATGGAACTCGACGTCAAACCATGTAGGCCCCATCTGCAGACAGAGATTGATCTCTCTAATGGTAGCTCTTTGAGACCCGTCAAATGCCTTCACATTCATAGTCCCTTCTCGTGTTTCATATAGGCCTTTGCCCACCCTCTTCAATGTTGTCAATGGGTAAACATTGAGACTGGATCCCCCATATATCATGACTCTGGCAATGAAATTGTCTTCGCATTGCACTGTAATGTGCAGTGCCCTGTTGTGATTCAAACCTTCGGATGGAAGCTCGTCCTCGTGGAAGGTGATTTTGTGGCTTTCCAGCACCTTCCCCACCATGTTGTCCATTTCACCACCAGTGATGTTGTTAGGTACACATGACTCACTCAACACCTTTAAGAGAGCATTCTTATGTGCCTCTGAATTTTGTAGCAGCGACAAGATAGATATCTGAGCGGGAGTCTTGTTCAAATGATCGATGAATGAATACTCCATCGCTTATACTTTCCTCCAAAGGTCATCTGGGCCTATTTCAATAATGGGTTGTTTGTTGGAGTCTTGCTTACTGGATTCTCCCAAATGTTCTGGTGTATAGACTCTTCCCGGTCTGGTCATCCCTTGTGCAGTGCCGGATTCTTCCATTTTGATCTTTCCTTTTATTCTAGCTTCGACCACATAATTCCAGGGTACATCCTTGGTGTTGAAAGGCGGTGTGGTTGCCACTATCACTGTGAATGGTGTGGCTACTTCAACCTCGAATGGAACAGGTGAAGCCGTGGGGTGTGCAACCTCAACTTTAAATGGAACTGATGTAGTAACCTCAACCTCCACTAGCGGTTGTATCTGTACTATAATAAGATTGAGCATGACTGCGGGTTTCTTAGGATTGTCACCCTCTTTGATAAGTCCAATTGATCCCTCGGGATCCCATTCCTCATCGGTCTCTATCACATTGATACCTTCACCCCTATGATCTGGGAGGGGGTTGTTGCGGACGTTAGGTGTATCTTCCTTTTCCTGGATGACCTTATTATCAATCAAGGTCTGGATCTTATCCTTTAGTGTTCGACATTCGTCAATGGTGTTCCTTTTCATTCCAAAATAATATGCACATGTCTTATTTGGGTTGACCTATTGGGATGAATTCTCCATGGCCACAACATGGATATGAGTGATGTAACCAGTAGCCTTCAACCTTTCATACAGCTGGTCAATGGGTTCATCAATGGCAGTGTATTGTTTGGGTGGTCTGCGGTCAAAGTTAGGTCGAGGTATTGGGTAGTTTGGACGAGTTGGAGGTGAATGAAAGTGTGATGGTTGGGAATTATATGTTTGATAAGCAGTGGCTGGTTGGGAATATCTGGGAGGTGATGGTTGATATGTGGGTGGAGGTTCTTCGTATGTAAGTGGAGAGGTCTGATATACAAGTAGAGTTTTGGGTCCTTGGGCGACCATTACTGTTCCCGCATCCTTCTTATTTGATATACCCCTTGACTGCAATGCTTTATTTGTGGCCTGCAGCGCCTCGAATTTTGTCACCATACTGCTTTTAATTCCCTTCTTAATCCTTTCTCCGAGTTTGATGATATCGGAGAACTTATGATTTTCAATGACCATCAACCTTTTATAGTACTGCGGATCCTGTGCTCTGACGAAGAACTTGTTCATCTATTCCTTATCCAATGCCGGCCTGACCTTGGCTGCTTCTGACTTCCAACGAGTAGAATACTCGGGGAAGGTCTTAGTGGGATTCTTCTTTAAGTTCTGGATGTAGAATACATCCAGCGCATTCTCTGTGTTAAACCCGAATCTATCCATGAAGTCAGACGCCATACTCACCCAGTTGGCCCACTTCTTAGTATCATGGCTTATGTACCAGGACAAAGCATATCCTGTAAGACTCCTCATGAAAAGCTTCATTCGGATATTTTCATCCTTTCCGACCCCTACAAGCTTGTCACAATAAGTCCTTAGATGTACCCTTGGATCACCTATTCTGTCAAACATTTCGAACTTGGGAGGTTTGTAACCCTCCGACAGTTCTACATCTGGGTGTATGCATAAGTCTTCGTAGTTCAGACCTTCTATCCCTTTGCTTCCTTCGACGCCCTAAACCCGGCTTGTCAACCTCTTGAGCTCCTCAACCATGTTCTTAATGAGCAGGTCCTTCTCAGCAGATTCTGGTGTACAGGGTATTTGTTGAGTAGAGTGAGGTAAGGTCTCCACGTAAATAGGGTTGTTTTGGTGACCGGGATTTTGGGTATAATGGTGATCATTGGTGGAGTTTTAGGGTTCGGGAATGATTTCTGGGGTATTTTGTGTAGTATTTTTTCTGATATAGTGGAGGGATAGTTTGATTCTATGGTGGGGTTGTATAATGGTGAGGTGCGGGAGGATTCTTTGGACGCTTGTTAGGTGTGTTTTGAGGTGGTGCGGGGTTCTGGGTGTTTTAATGGTTGACGGATGGGATATTGAGTGTGAGGGATAGGTTTTCTAAGCTCCGGACCTGCTCGAGCTCACCTTGGAGTTCTAGTATTCTCTGTTCAAGCCGTGAAACCGCATCATTTGGGGCCTGAGTACCCCGACCATTAGAAGTTTCTGCATGTTCAATATGTGTATTGTTGTCTTTTCTGGTGTCGTTCAAATCATCCATCTTTGCTTTCCCTTTGCCTTTTGGTGGACTAGGAGGAGTGGAGGGCCCCTGGATCTTGTGTGATAAGCTGATGATGCCAGTATGCGTGAAAATGCCTCTTTTCATTAATATAAAAACAGACAAATCCCAAAACGACAATAAGATAATAAAAGATAAGTCACTATTGGCACTTGGCCTTATTACATTTTAGAAAAGAAAATAAATCTAATCTACTTGGTCCCAGAAGTACCATACCTGGGCTTGATCTTTCTAACTCCATTGACCAAATTCTCTAGTTCGCGCAGGCCCAACAGCAGGTAGACTCTCGCTAGATATCCTCATTCGCTTCCTTTAGCATTATGGCAGTCGTCGATCCTCTTTCTCATATTTCCCTCCAGCTCCATCAAACCCTGCTCCAGATATTCTAACCTTTCATTGGAGGTGATAGCCATCTCCCTCCATTCATTGATTAGTCTCATGTTTGTCTCGTGTATCTCTTGATGTTCAGCCTCAGAGTCATGAATCCTCTTGCGCAATTTGTTGTATTTGACTTGGGTCTCAGCATCTTCATCTATGACCATGTTTCCTCGACCAATTCCTGGATCCACTATCCCATCTAGGCATCCTCTAACCATGACAGGTAGAAGGGTGCGTAACCTTCATGATACCTGTCTGGCTCAATAGTGTTCTTCTCCACAATATTCTTGTAGTGACACATATGCTGAGCTTGGCACCTGTAAGGGATGTCTTCATCCTAAAAATCTGCTCGAAAATGACTCATCTTTGCAACCCGCGGTACGACCTTCTTCCTGCCTGCTTTCTCATAACCCTGATGGGAACATAAAGGTATATCCCCCTTAACCCGATCAACACTAAGTGAGGAGCGTCCCTAGACCTGATGATGAACTCGTCAGTAGGGAACCATTCAAACATCCATTGGATTTAATCTTCGGTCAAATTGTTGAAGAATTCCACCCATTCCTTAGCACTCTCCGATTGAGCAAACATGTCCAGAATATAAGTTATCCACTATGGAAGGAAATATGATCATTCCACACCCTTCGTGGAAACTCCTGGCAATATTGACCCTTTTGGAGATGCTCCAATAACCAAAGTTGCAGCAACAAATTGCAACCCTCGAAATGCTTGAACCCTTTCTGGAAGCGGTCCAAAGCCTGATAGATGTCAGCTATAATCATAGGGACTATGATGTATGTTTGTCCCTCAATTCCTTCCATTAGAGTCTTGGTGACCATAGCCAGCCTAGTGTGAATTCTTTCCCCTTTCATTGGGAACACTATCATGCCCAAGAAGCAAACAATGAACACGAAAACTCTGCGGTGAATGTAACCCAAGGAAGTGATGGAAAAATCATCATGGAACATTGGGTAGGACTTGTTATGACTGTATCTTTCATACAAGTAGTCAAAATGTATATAAGACTTCTTCAAACACTCTAACTCGGCGTTCTTCTTCAGACCTATCATCTTTAAAAAACCCTTACCAATGCAATTTTTTGGCACTAATAGACTAGGGATGTCCCAAGGTAGCCCAGTAAATCCCCCTATTTCTTCTAGGAGCAGGGTCATTTCTATGTTCCCAAAGCGGAACACAGACCTTTCATTATCCCAAAACAGGGTTGCAGCTTCAATCACTATGTTGTTGGGCTGAATGTCTAACAGGGATGGCAAGTTTCCCAAGAATTTTCTCACTTGTTTCTTGTCATTCGTGGAGAGATCTTCCTACTAATCCATTAGCAGTGGTGGTATGTTGCGGACCATGCGGAATCTGGGGACCTCGTGCCTCATTTTCTGCAAAACAAAGAAGGTTAGGCCATTTTCCCCCACCTGATTCGACTATTTGTACATCCATGATTAGCATATTAGCATTTAGTTCTCCAAAATTAATGCAAAAAACGTGGTTGCGTCTGTTGGGATTATGGAAACCCCGGTGGACTTTTGGATAAGGCTTGTCTTAAAGGGTTATTATGCGGACAACATATTAACCCGGCTAGGTTTGACCATGATGCATGCACAATTATAATTAGAATAAGGTTGCATAGGGGTCTGGACCGGAACCCTCAAGCGGACAACTTGAGGGGGAAAGGCACAGAACCGTCGATTGCGCCACTGATCGACTAGTTTTACCTCAAAATAAGCCTTTCCGAATTTAAAGGGTGATATATAGGAAGAGCGCAACCACTCATCAAGTGTTGTTATATGATTGATTTCGCACGAGTGGAATATGATATTGAGCATGATTTATGCAACAGTAAATAGCATGTTGTCACGTATTTGCACGTTAGATAAGCAATAAATGCAGTATTTAACAATTGAATGACAGATAAGAAGGAAAACAATGAGAAGAGTTAGTTTTGTAGTAGAGTAATAAATATTTGAAAATAAACAATTAAGTTCACATAAAGGGTAGAGGAAAGGGTGCACATGTATCAACATAATCAAGCATGATTAGACTAATTCATAAAACAAATTTGTCATGGTAAGATCCTAGAATCCCCAGAAGAGTCGCATGCTGTCGCGCCCCATTTTTTCCTCGCGGAGTCCGGGTTTCGAAATTCTTGGGACAACTCATTTTCTTTTAGGAATGGGTATGGAAATTGAAGAGTCGTCACCTAACGTATTTAAGGTGTGCTAGGTCACCTAATGCAAATAACTCATAAAACTGGTTTACATTACCAGAGATTGGGTAAGGGCTCAAAATTACCTTGAGGGAAAGGTGTTAGGCGCCCCTCGAGGTCCATAACGGTGGGTCCCGGCCAAACTTATTTTTGTGAATTAGTCATTAAGGAAATAACGCAATTTAAACACATACAGATCATTAAACGGGGATAAGGGGTCCTAAGTTTATTAGCCTATAGGATCACTTCTGTGCAATGCTCGGTAAGCTTTACTCAAATAGAGGTGTTAGGCGTAGCATTAGCGCACAGGTCATCATATCCTTTACTACCCAATTACCCTCCCCTTTATGGTATGATGACCCAAAAGGTCATCCTAAGTAATTCCAGCTAAATCTATATTCCGAGGCCCTGAAAGCCTCCGTTAATCTTACCTCGATATGCGTGCGCAGCCCGGGGCAGGTAGCCGGGAAGCTTCCATGTGAAAATTTGATAACAATGGGATTTTTGAATTGAATAATTGAATAAAGTTGACTTTGGTCAATGTTTTTGGTAAACGGACCCGGACCCGTGATGTGACGGTCCCGGAGGGTCTGTAGGAAAATATGGGACTTGGGCGTATGCCCAGAATCGAATTCCGAGGTCCTAAGCCCGAGAAATGAATTTTTAAAGAAACTTATTTTCTGGAAATAATAAAGGATTTTGAAAATGAGTAATTATGTGAAAGCTGTGTTACCGGGCCCGTATTATGGTTCCGGAGCCCGTAACAGGTTCATTATATGTTATTTGTCCTATCTGTGAAATTTGGGATAAAACGGACTTGATTTGACGGGATTCGGATCAAATGAGAGATATAGAGTTAGTAAAGTTTTGAGGATGTTCATAAAACTTGAAATTTGGTTAGGAATGTGATTTTATGCTACCAAGGTCCGAATGCAATTCCGAGGCCGGGAATAGTTCCGCTACGTTATTTATGGCTTGTCTGCAAAATTTGAAGTCATTCCGAGTGGTATGGGTTGGTTCGGCGCATCGTTATAGAATTTCAAAGTTCTTAAGTTTTGAATTCAGGGGTTTTTGAGGGTGATTTTGAGTTTTAGCGTTGTGTTGAGTGTTCCGTGGGCTCAGCAAGTCCGTTTAATGATTTGGGACTTGTTGGTATATTTGGACGGGGGTTCGAGTGGGCCTAGGTGCCTCCCGAACCCCGCACGAGGCCAAAAACCAGCAAAAATCACTGCTGGTGCACAACAACTGGTGTGACCGCAGGTGCGGTTGCCCAGTCGCAGGTGCGGGACCGCACCCGCAGTCTAGGCCTTCGCAGGTGCGACCTCTTTTGTAGGGGCGATCCAAACTCCGCAGGAGCGGGACAAGTGGTGCGGCTCCCAACTCCGCAGGTGCGAGCCCAGGGTCCCAGGCCCTCTTCCGCAGGGGCGATCATTTTCTCGCAGGCGCGAGACCGCACCTGCGGTCCTAAGGTCGCAGGTGCAGAAACCCCTGTTGGCAGCCGTCTTAAATGTCAAAAATTTCGGGTTTTCTTCATTTTATCCACCATCAACCTCCATTAGAGAGTATCCAAGTTTGGGCAGCACCTTCCACGACCACCCACTGTAAGAGGTAAGTTAAACCCCATAAACTTCTAGTTTTAACATTAATTCCTAGTTAAATTCACTACTAAATCATCTAAAAATCATAGAATTAGGTAGTAATTTTAGGGTTCTTGAGGATTTTGTGACTTTCCATGTTAGGCCATGAATTCTTGTATAAATCACATAACTTCGATCCTTAGACTCCGGGTAATTGATTCCTTCATGAATTTTCGAAAATCTGAACGTGTGGGCCCGGGGTCGAATTTTAGTATTCTTGGAAGAATAGTAGGAAATGTATAATTAGGCTTGGGAATTGGTTTATTGAGTACTTATTGATGTTAATAAATCCATTATGTCTAGATATTACCGATTCGGAGTTGGATTCGAGAGGGAAGGCTGTGATTGAGGCTTGACTTGCATTTTTGGAGCCGAGGTAAGTGTTTGGCCTAACCTCAGCTTGAGGGATTAGGTATAGAGTCTTATTTGCTATGTGTAACTCATGTCCAACGTATAGGCGTGGTGACGAGTGCCTATATGTTGCGGTCAAGCATGTCCGTGAGTCAATTGTGATGAAACTTACTCTGTTCTTAATATTCCCCGCACTATGAGTAATTGGTGAATTAGTAGTGATACCTTGATGTTGTTTCATGACGTGGGGAGTTATTGAGTTATTTGTTTCAGTTGAGGCTTACACTGTGAAATTGTATTTCTGATGCGAGGTTGGTTATAGCTGAGACCCTTGTCGGGCATTTGTTGAGTTTGTAATTGATGATTTCTCCTTGCTGGGACAATAGAATTTTATTAAGCATTTCCATGCACTTGAGACTTCTTAATGTTGACTTTCACATTATATTGTTATGTTGTTTTATTATTTGTCGCACAAGAGGACATGTCGTGCCGATTGTTTGTTACTTATCACACGAGGGTACATGCCGTGTTGATCACTGATTATTATATACGCACGAGGGGACATTCTGTGTCGAGTGATTGTGAGGTTATGCACGAGGGGACATTCTGTGCCGATTGTTATTATATACGCACGAGGGGACATTCTGTGCCGAGTGTTATTATATGCGCACGAGGAGACATTGCGTGCCGAGTGATTGTGAGGTTATGCACGAGGGGACATTCTGTGCCGATTGTTATTATATACG
>ML241849.1:5919-64756 GCA_005239495.1 Nicotiana undulata
ATGACTAAAAAGTCTTCATTCTTGAGGAGAAGGAGGAGAGCTAGTTTCTTCTTCTGGAGGATTGTCCACTGCTTCATCAGCTGGAGAAAGATCAAGACCTTGCTGAGTCTTATCTATGGCTTCTTTAGACTTTGCAATCTCAGCATCAAGATCGAAGCATACTTGAATCATCTCCATCAGTGTGTCGTGGCGAGCATTCATATATTCCCAACTCACTTCAACAACTGTTGGCTCTTCAAGTTCATTATAGTCTCTCGACCATACCTGAAGTTCAGTCTTCAAGTTGTCATTTTCAGCCTCAGCAGCTTCAAGGGCAACCTTCAAAGGTGCGACTGACTCCTCCAGATTTTGGACCTTCATCAAGGCTCCACGGAGATCTTCTTGGGTTTGGGAAAGATTACGTACGAGTTCTCCATAATACTCTTTTTTTCGCCCCAACATGTCCTTCAAGTACCGGATCTCTTCCGTGGCTTTTGACAGCTGCTCGGCAAAAGAAGATTCAAGAACATCTTTGTCTTTTTTGACTTGACTAAAAGAAGCCTTCTCCACTGCTAGCTCTCCTTTGACAGTCTTCAGTTGTTCCTTTAAGGTATCTCTCTCTTCTTTCAGAACTTCCATCTTTATTTGAAGGCTTTCATATTGTGCTTTATTATCATCAAGCCCACGCAGCACTTGAAACTCTTTTTCATAGTTGGATATTCTCTTCATAAGCTCTAAACCAATAAGGTGCGTCTGCAAAAACAGTAAAACAATTAAAAGTGTTAAACTGTTAATTAAAACAATATATGTACAAAAGATCTTTTTAAAAGTATATACCTTTAAGGAATTGTGCACCACCTCATTAGCCCAAGTAAGAGATGCATGACTGTCAAGTTTGGCTCTTTCTTCAGGGCCAATTAAGGGCTTGAGCCACATTTCCCGCTCACCGGTACTAATCTTCTTAAAGAGGCTACCACCAGCTGGAACCTCAATCATGACCCTTCTCATCTCCCTGATGGAAGACTCTTCTTCTATAATAGAAGGCAAGGAAGCAGGGACTGAAGGGACAACATAAGAGATAGAGGGACCAGGAGCCAAAAGACTCGCGGATGCTTCAATAGAGACGGAAGAAAGAGAAACTGAAGAAACAATATGAACTGAAGAAGAAGCAACAACAGTAACTTGGGGAGCAGAAATAGCAGCAAAGTGCGGGTAGATGGTAGCCAAAGGAACATCATCAGGGTCCATTTCAAACCCTTCGTGAAATAGACGCTCAGTGGGATCTCGAGATGGAGCCTGAGATTGATCACGAGAAGAAGAAGGCTTGATGGCCAACACGGAAGAAAGAGGCGTGAGAGTAGACTCGTCGTCTGAAATTACCCGCCTTCTTCTCAACCGGTGCACTAAAGCACCCTCTTCTTCACCCTCATCTTTCCCTCCAGAGCGGGAATCTTGGGCTTTCCTTTTTGAAGCACTGGTCAGAATACTCTGGGCACGAGACAAGGACATCCTCGGAAGTGATGAAGATGCCCCACGGGTAGAAAACCCTATCAGAAAAAGGAAAAGAGTTAATAAAAAACTCAAGCAAGGAAAGGAGTGAGAAAAACTCTGCTTACCATGGGTCTTGACAATCCACTTATACTTTGCCGAAAAGTACTTCCAGGATCTTTCCTCGGCAGGAGCAGCAGTCAACATTCTTTCTACCCAACTGCGAATGTCAGAGACATTCTCGACAACATTCATAGTTTCTATAAATAAGAAGAAAACAGATACGGTGTTAGAAACACAAAATAAATTTTATGTAAATAATACAGGTGCGAATCAAAGTACTCACGTGCACAATTCCATTTCTCAGGGAAGGGAAAATTACTTTCACCCACTAAAACAGCAGTGGGAACAGCCACGTACCTAAGGTACCAACCTCTGTCTTTGTCATCGCCGGGGGTTACTAAAACCCTCTTACTCCGGGCGACCAGAGTAAAAACCCCTTGACGGAATAAAGCATGAGAATATAAATGCATCAGATGATAAAATGTAAAAGGGACAGAAACCCTCGAAGCTAGAACTCTCAGACAGGCAACAACACGCCATACTAAAGAACCAACTTGTCCTAAGCAAATATTAAAAAAGCGACAAAATTCTATGATCACAGGGTCAACATGAGGCTGAAACCCTAATGTGAAAGGGTAAGTATAGACGTAAGAAAAACTCGTCTTGAAAGACGTAATCCTTTGAGTACTGTTTGGTACAAGAATGGGAACATTAGACTCCCAAGAAAACTCCCTACGAACAACGGGAACGTGACCTACAGTAATGACGGTAGCATATTTCTCAATACTATCTAAAGAATGAGCCTGTTCGGCAACAGGAGAATTAACTTCTGGAAAGACTATCTCCGAAGGGATGATTTCATCAACTCTGGGTTCATGAAAATCATCCTTGTTCCTAGAAACAGAATGAGAAGATCTACCTCTCGGAGAAAACAACGACCTAGCAGAGGAAGGAGAAGAAGAACCTCTAATAGAGGTACGTCCTAGGCTCCTTAATCGGCCACCTCTTCGACTCCTAGTCGGAGAAGAAGAAGAAGCCAAAGCGTCAACATCAATAACCTTTTCAGGTTGACCTGAGGAAGACATATTTATAAAATCAAGAAAGAAAAGGTTAAGTTATGGAAGTTTTTCGTGCTAAAGAAGAAAAGAAGATGACTATTTATACCTAATGGCGACCGTCGAAACTCGGAAAGGTAATGATGGAAAGTCATAATTAAAGGTGTCACTTCGGGACTGATGCAGCCGCAAAAAGCCCTAAAAGGCGCCGGGTCATTTTAGAACCAATCAGAAACGAACACGTGGAAGAAGCATTAAATGGAAGTGATGTACGACGCATGCGCCCATAAAAGAATACAAGGTTTCGAGGTAAAGCGGCGGTAAAATATTCCCGCCATAAATGAATATCCACTTACCAAGTATTATACGCTCAATACATGGCAAGTGGGGGGACTATCTGTATTGGTAAAAAATATAGCCTCATACGTGTACAAATTTTGGATGACTCAGCCAAACAGGTGGACTAAATAAAACATCACACGTGGACACGGGAAAAAAATGTACGGTCAATACAAGGAATTAGCCGCGGAAAGATCATCAAAGAAAAAGAGACACGGTCACAATGAATCCGGACGCAATAATGAGCCGATTCAAAGATCAACAATCAATGTCTTGTATGTTATGTAACTCCTAAAATAACAGTTACTATTCATCATTGTAACGCCTCATAAATGTAATAATTAAGCATTAAATAGGCTATCATGACAGAAATACAAACGTTGTACTAGGAGAACATCCCTATAAAAGGGATAAAAAATATAACAAACAGGATCATCTGATTTTCTGGGATACTAAGATATTTTATTCTTTATATTGTTCTTGGATTTATTACTACTTTATTCTTTATTTTACTAATTTGATTATCAGTAACCCGAGTTTATCCTAAATTAAGCTTTAGTCAAAAGATCTTATTTTTTGGTTAAACAGTAAGGTCTGTGTACACTCTACCCTCCCCAAACCCCACTAATTTTACTGGGTTGTTGTTGTTGTTGTAAGTGGGCGTTCATACATAAGAATAGTAAAATTCCAAAATAGGGGGAATTTTTTTAAAGTGAAAATGGTATTTGAAATTTAGAGTTGTATTTGGACATGATTATATTTTGGGTTGTTTTTGAAGTTTTGTGAGTAATTTGAATGAAAATTTTGAAAAACAGTTTTTTGGAGTTTTTCAAAATTTTAAAAATTTTCAACATGTATCTTCAAGTGAAAATTGGAAATTCTATGAACAAATGCTAATTTCGAAAAAAGTAAAAATCCTTTGAATTTTTTTTTTATGTCCAAACGAGGTCTAAATTAACTCCTTTATAATTGTAGTTACAAATACATATTACATTCCTTTGTTGGTTGCTTTAATTCCTTCTTCCCAACAAAGCTTGATTTCGTTTCATTCTCTTGCAGGATTTAGGTTCTGGATCCCTGTCAGTGTATTGAACTTTTGGTATGTCTTTTACTACTCTCCTTAGCCCCTTCCTAAAACATGGACAATATAAATTAAAAACATTTCCTGATCTCTGTTAGCCTAGCTGTAATCGGAGCTTTTCCCATTCTCGTAAAAATGTTTTTCTGGGGTCCTGGTTTTGTTTTAGTTATATGATTTTCTTGTGATATGTCGTCTATTGCCCTCGCATACAATGCTTTATACTTCAATTAGTACCAACGCCAGAAGTCATATCTGAAATATTCCATTTCTGGAACTATTTTTGTAGTTTTCATCTTTTCTTTGCAGTCGGCGTTTGGTCAGCGAAACAATCCATATTTTGGTAGTATTAACGTGTTTTGAGCTATGATTTATGCACCTGAAGTCGATTTTAGTGGCTATAAGCTTGTTTTCTGAGCATTTTTACATTGTTTGCATTACGTTAAGGACCTGTTACTGCTCCTTAGCATCATTAATACGTCTGAGCATGCATGTAAGATTTTTAATCTCCACAAAGAATTTTTCTTCTAGTGCAGGCTTGTAGCCCTATGGCATGATCTCATAGAACACTTATTTTGTTATCATTCTGAAAGGATAATCATTTCTGGTTTAATGTAACAAATTGTATTGATCACATGAGAACAAATTTCTGGTTCAGACAAACGTTTAGCAAAAGGCATATGCAATCACATGTTCTCTCTTTTCATCTACTTGCCTCTGAAACCTGCTATTGTTAATTTCGTTCATTCAGGTTGAATTATATGGTTATACTAGTAATTTACCTTCTAGTATGTACATGCTAGTATGTGGTTAGCATGAATTTGTGGTTAGACTAGTAACTGAATTGCCTTTAGTATGATGAAATATGACAACTTCCGTGTTGGATATTCATAGGGTGATTCCTCTTCAAACTCGTGTTGCTTTCATGTCGATGGCTTCTATATTCTGGAATTTTTGGTTGTCAACAACTATGAGCAAGTAACTGTCATCAAAGTGATTGACATGGGAAAGCAGGTTAGTGCTAGCCTAGCCCATATTTGATATTAATACGTCATGTCTTAGACTAATTTTAATTTGGTAATTTTAGGATGCGCAATTGATATAACAGTCCGTCTGTCAAGACAAAAAAAGGTGTCTGGAGGCACTAGCTGAAACCTTTCTGATTTTCCAAAGGCGCCCCTTGTCCTCGAATATGGGGAATATGTTCTCATAAAATCTTGCTCCCAATCTGACCTAGCTGGTGAGTGATCCCAGTTCGCGACAGAGAACAAGACAACAAAAGAAGGGACACTGTTTATGAATAGCCCTTTTCAGTTCCAATGTGCGGAATCGAAAAAAAGACTATCTTTCTTTCGGGGTCATAGATCAAAGAATTCCCTTGGGCTCATTGAAGAAAGCACTTGAGTTGAAGACCAATGAGCGATTGTATGAGGGTCCTTAGTAGATGTATGCTCCTCGTCATTTGATTTGCATGGTTACTTGCTGGTACGGAGCGCGTCACTTGTGGATATAGACTAGGCTAAGGGACGGACTTTATATTTTCTATTTTCTTCACTTACACCTGGAAAATTTAGGCTTTCTCTACTGGGAGTCATCAAAGGAGGAATGGGCATACGTTGGTTCAGAGCGGAAGCCTCGACCCGAGCGGAAGTGCGATGGATTGTGAATCTACCACGCGCGGGTTCAATCCCCGTCGTTCTCCCATCAATAAATGGACCGTTTGTTTCGGAGACACAGCCGGGCAAACCGAAGGAAGAGCAAAAGGAAGGTTGGGTGGAATTTCACCACGAAAGGTAAGGAAGAACTATGGTCCTGACCAGATTTATTGGAACCTTACAACCAGTGGTCTTTTCTCCATTAAATCACTTTACAATTCTTTAATATCACCAAATCATTTACATCTCTCCTATAGGTGGCTTTGGCACATTCCTGCCCCACCAAAAATTCTCTTTTTCTTATGGCTCTTCTACCATAACCGTCTTCCTACAGCTGATTATCTTTCACAACTACACATAATCAACTCTCCAATATGTGCTCAATGCCAGACAACGCCTGAAACAATACATCACATTTTCTTCCACTGTAGCCATGCACGCCAGCTATGTGATACTTTTCACATAACCGTTCCTCCATCTAACTATGTACCTTCACCCACGACAAATAATGTCTGGCTCAATCAGTTCTTTCACACGGCCAATGCGCATTTCCCCTATAATATTGCACCAAAAACATTCCTCCATCTAATATGTGCTCAATGCCAGACAGCGCCTGAAACAATACATCACATTTTCTTCCACTGTAGCCATGCACGCCAGCTATGGGATACTTTTCACATAACCGTTCCTCCATCTAACTATGTACCTTCACCCACGACAAATAATGTCTGGCTCAATCAGTTCTTTCACACGGCCAATGCGCATTTCCCCTATAATATTGCACCAAAAACATTCCTCAACTTTGCCTTATGGCATCTCTGGCTTCTCAGGAATGGAAATACAATCGAACATAAACGAACTCCTCTAAATATTCCCTTATTTATTAGCATGGCAGCGGAATATTATAATCTGACAACGCCAAAAAGGAACACTAAACATGTAGTTCCTTTATATATTAAATGGAATCCACCTCTGGGGGCAACCTATAAATTGAATATTGATGGCTCTTGCTCCCATACCACACAACAATATGGCATATGAGGTGTCTTCTGAAATCACCAAAGCCAGTGGATCATGGGATTTGCAGGCAAATCAAACAAGGGAATACCAATTCAGATAGAACTACTAGCACTTCTCATGGGGCTAAAGTTGACAATACAATATCATCTTTATCCTCTCACAATCGAGACAGATGCCAAACAACTCATAGGTATGTTACAATCTCCTCCTATGCAATATACTAATATCATTAACGATTGCAGGTTGTTGCTACTATAGCTGGGTAGGCCATGTCTACACAACATTTACAGAGAGCAGAATGAAGTCTCAGACAAATTAGCAAAATACGGAGCCTCAACTACTCAGGACAATTGCATCATTTTTGGAGATCCACCACTTTTTGCCTTGCCTTCTTACTATCGGGATCATAAAGGTCCACTTCATAGGAGGCTCACATCAGCTCCTTGCAGCTCAATTCCACTGCTCTCTGATAACCATGTAGTATGTAATAGTTTAGCCTATCCTAGTTCTAGCAGTATGTTATCAGTATCTACGATGCATTTGAGGCATCTTGTAAGAACTCCTACTGTACTTATTTGATTATATATAATAGTACATCCTTTCTACCCAAAAAAATAACAAATATATATATATATATATATATATATATATATATATATATGCGCGCGTACATTATACTCACCCGCCAAAATTATTCTGATGTGGAATGCATATGACATACTTTTTTCCCAGTCTGTTAACAAAAATGTTATATTTTTATATTAAAAATAATTAACTTTAAAATTTTCATCGAAAATAATTTATAATCATATAAAATTTTATGACTTATTTTAATTTACAATTTCTATAATTTGATGGTACACAACTACACATATAACATATTAGGTAAAAGAAAACAGAAGTAAAAAAAATTGTTTAAAAAAAAGTCATTACGTTACCCGGTCCACACACTAGATTAGTAGATTGTATGCATATCAAGAATGAATGAAGTATTTTGGGATGAGAGACAGACATGGCTACTACTGCTACTGCTACATCCTTATCTCTCTCCTTTCTTGCTAAGCCTAACGCATCTCTTTTCTTTTCCAAAAATGTCTTTCAAATTTCACAACTTAGAAAATTCCACCCCCACAAGATTCACAATCTACCATTAATTTCCTCGAAAACCAATGTCCGAAGTTGTTGGAAAATTTCCGCTATTTCGGGAAATTTCTTGCTATCAGAAGCAAACCCAGCTGAAACCACAGAGCAAATAGTTTCTACAGCTGAAACTACCGAGCAAATTGTTTCTTCCACCAGCGATGATGGAGTGTCAACCATCATATCAGCTCTTCTTTTCTTTGCATTCGTTGGCTTATCCATTCTCACTATTGGGGTAATTTATTTAAAGTTTCTTTTTCTTTAATAGAGCAGAAATTATGGACGTTGTTGTTAATTGTGCATTTTCTTTGTTGTGTTGATACAGGTAATCTACATAGCGGTTACAGATTTCTTGCAGAAAAGGGAGAAAGAGAAGTTTGAGAAAGAAGAGGCAGCTAAGAAAAAGAAGAGTAGTGGTCGCAAGGGCAAAATTGTAGCTAGATCAGCTAGAGCTGGACCTAAAGGATTTGGTCAAAAGCTTGAGGAACCTGATGATAATGACGACTAAAATTCGTCACTGTAAGCTTCGCACACTTCCTTTTTGCTTAATTGAACTTTACGGGGAACCTGCACAATTGTTGTTTGATAATTTGTGTCAAAGGAAATACTGTATGCTAGCTGTTCTAACTTTATATACTGTTATATATACTTTTATTCTGCAAGTTATGTACTGTATTTACTTGATAGAACTACTTGGTCTATGTTTCCGCGCGAATGTGTGTGTATTATCCAGTTGCACTAAATTTTACTCGACAGTATTATTTGAAACTTATACTGTCACTTGCAATTAGTTGTCATTTGAAATTTTCCTGTGTTCTAGTATATGTGATGTGGCTTAGATGGTTGATTTATATGATTGAGAAATGCTCTTCATTCTTAGGTTCCATACACATTAGACTTTTTCAGTTTTTTGTCTCTTAAAGTTGGTGACTTTTGAATTTACATTACCTTATCAGATAAGTATAAAATTAATAAGGAATGTCCGAGAGGTTTCAGATTATTTTACAATCCTAAAAAATGCATTAACAAATTCTGATTTTTAATCAGTACTATACTCTTTTCGGACAACCCAATTTGAGCCTATTCACTTAAGAAATGACAGTGAGAAGATGTGGGATTACACATATCTCTGCAGAGCTCTCTGTAGCCAATCTCCTTATTCTTTACTTTGTTTCATCTCTTCTTTTTCGTTCCAAATTTTGTGACTTTTGTTTTGCTTGCTGATTTATCACGTCTTTGTTCTTTTTCTAATACCATTTTCTGCAGTAAGGTGTGAATTCTGTCAATGTGCATTATTGATGCTTATTTTGATTTTCATTTTTTCCCCTCTCATCCGTTTGGGTTCTTGCTTTTGTAATAAAGGAGAACTTCTGAAGTTCTTGACACTTGAACATATATGTCCTCATTTTTCACCTTGCCTTGAAGTTTGTAATACAAGTTGGAAGCCCCTCTATGCACAAGCCCGAAGAAGTTAAAGATCGGAAAAGCTTCCTTTCACGTTAAGTATCAAATAAATAGACAACTAACAAGGTAGTTGAGCATTTTGACAATTTTCCTTCTAGAACAAAATAAGACATCTTTTGAATCGTAATGCGGATTTGGCTAACTATTTAGAAATGTTATTCAATTGGTAGGCGTCTTTTGTTTAGCTGTGTCTATGTCCATTCCGAAACTCATTATGATTTAACAAAAGAAAGTTGAATGAATCATATGTTGCTAAGACTACAAATGTTGGCCTAATAGGTGTAAAGTTGTACTAAAATAATGTTAACTCTTGGAGATTTTTTATATCAAATTTTGTGGATTATAGCTCAAATAAATTGGATGCTTTGCAAAAGGAAATTGTGTCCTGATGGATTCAAAAGTGGGAGTAGAGTTTAGCCTTGCTTGACAAATGACGACAAATAATGAGATTCCATTTAGGCAGTTGTTAATATGAGGTGATTTATGTTATACGTATTTTACTTCATTGTGGGATAAGGTGGGTTGCTAGGTTGCTCTGATGCTAAGCACCCTCCACTTCCAACCAAGAGGTTGTGAGTTCGAATCACCCCAAGAGCAAGGTGGGGAGTTCTTGGAGGGAAGGATGCCGAGGGTCTATTGGAAACAACCTCTCTACCCTAGGGTAGGGGTAAGGTCTGCGTACACACTACCCTCCCCACCCCACTTGTGGGATTATACTGGGTTGTTGTTGTTGTTGTATTTTACTTCATTGTCTGCATTTCTTATTGTTCATATGAGGTGATTTATGTTTATAGAATTCACAACAGGATAATGCTCTTATAATCAGTTCTGAACTTCTGATCAACTAAATTACAATCAGCGCTAGGACTCACTTAAAGAATTGATGTTTAGTGAATGAATGTTGTAGTTCTTTTAGAGACTGATCTTTTTCTATCATATTTTGTTGAGAATTTTCTACTCATACTTCTCTGTTGGTTGTTGGTTGTTGGTTGTTGCTTGTTACAGTATGGGAGATGTAATGGCAAATGCAGAATCGAAGAAGCAGTTAAAGAGAATGAATTGAACCATAGAAGAAGAGAGTAGTAGTGGTTGGAACAGGATGGGCTGGCCAGTGGGAGCTGCCTAAAAATCTTGATATTTATTCCTATGTATAACTATCATTCTTTAATTTGAGAGTAAAGAGCTCGCTTGTTATATGGGATTCGGCATATAAAACCCCCGACACACACAAATAAAATGAAAATTAAGCGAATTTGTTAGAAGCGCCTCGGGAGCTCTCGATTATTAGGTTGCCCTAACGGTTTAGTCTAGTAGTAAAAGTGCAGCGTAATGTGTGAATTAGACGGGCATTGTGGATTCGAACCTACCGCAAATCTGAAATTTGGCTGAGCTCTCAGCAAACTTGACCTTTGAATATATCGTTTTCGAAATTTGTCATGCTTGGAATTCGAGTATCTACTTCACTCCTTAAAAGAATCTTGATCTCTGAACTCAAAGCATTTTGTAACATATTTGTAGGCTCACCGCTCGCTCAAAGAAAATGTAGGTATCTTGCTTTTGTATATTCCTTTGATTCTCTAGTCGTTTTCTCACTTTAATTTCAGTTCCGAAACTAAAGCTTTGCAATGGATTCTTTGGTTTCTCTCTGTACTTTTCCTTTTTTTGCCTTTTCTCTTCTCCCTTGCTGAAGGTTGTGGATTTACCTATATGGATTTCACCATGGTCCTTTGCCATTTAATTTAAGTGTCCTAGTTTGACTAAATGCGTATTTTAAGAAAATAAAGAATACTGTTGAATCTAGTGATCTCAAATTAATGTATAATGTACCAAAATATTCTATGGATCTTGTGGTTTGAACAAGCCATAATGTTAGGATTAGACAGTTATCAAGTATAGAAAGAGACATTCTTCTTGAAAAAAGGACTAAAAAGAAAAATAAAACACTTAGATTAAAATATAAAGAGTATATTAAAATATTGAAGTAAAAAACTTATTAAAAATATAGTACTAAAAGGAAACATACCTTTTTAAAATGATTATAAAGGAAGTAAATTTTAGATTAATAAAAGTAGCTAAACCAGTTGCAGTGGACATTGGAATGCGGTAGGTGTACATTATAAATACAGCAGAAAATGTGACCGTCCAGAGTCCACCAATCAGGAAACTCCACGTGTACAATGGACATCGGAAATATCTGTATCGCTCCACATGTATAATAGGAGTACTCAATAATGCTCTCCTCTGAGCTCTGACTTACACAGAACATTCCTCTTCTCTTTTTTCCAATTTTTGTCAAGAAAACCTACGTACTTTAAAAGTCTTTCACAGTCAGGTGCGTGTTTTTAGTGTAGGGAAAAATGGCTGATCAAATGGAGAAGATGAAGTTACGTCAGAACTATCTGAATCACTGGCACACTGATCTCATGCGTGCCACTCAGTCTGATCCTCTTTGTATAGTCTCCCTTCACTTGAATTTTCCTTTTTTTTGCTCGATTTTTTGAGTTCTTTTGTGGTATATAGAGCATTATAGCGTTCGACTTACACTGATCTCTGTGTTTTGTGCCTTTTGCAGTTTGCTGTTTCTCGCTTTGGTGGTGAGTGCTTCTATTATGTTCATACTCATTAATTTCATGGATTATGATTATGAATTATGAGGTTTGAGCTTAATTTCTATAGCTTGTTTGTTTGCTGAATAACTAGAACTGGTGTTTGTTATTATGATTGCTTGTTAATTGGAAAACATCAAATTAAGATTATTTAGAGGGAATGTGTTAAACAGAATTGAAAATTGAAGCTTGTCAAGCAATCCTTTTGAAAATTATGCTTATTTTAGTTCTTTACCTTTCTTCTGTGGCATGTAAGGTCATTTTTGCAGACGCGGATCTAGGATTTTACTTCAGCAGTTGTCTGACTACATTCACTAACAAAGGATCTGGACCTATTATAAAAGAATGTTTTTAAAATTTATATAGAGGAGCCAAAGGTGCCTTCAGTATACATTGTCTATTCCTTTTGGTTTATTGTTATAATTTTAAGCTGCTAGCCTTTCCTAGTACTGGTAAGTGAATCATGTTAGTGTGAATCGTTTTAAGTTTTGTCTATCTCTAAAGAGTGCGACTTCTTTGGACTATTGCTATTTGCTGGTGCTTTATTCAGTACAAGAAGGTGGAAGTTCCACTTCTTTTGTCTTATTGAGAATATCAAATTTCTGAATTTTGATATCCGACTCTTAAGTTTGTCTCTGCTAGATAACAAACAAAAATTAATTAATTGTCAGTAACCTTTTGAACAAAGGAGGATCGAAGATTTTAAAACAATGAATGCTGTGACAATGTTCAGAGGTCTGAGTTCAGTTAGCTTTCGTTCCAAATTCTACAACAACTACGTATCAATCTCTGGGTTCGGTTAGCTTTCTTTCTGAAAACTACATAGTAGTTGTTGCATAACAATTCTTTGAAGGTTATTTTCTTCATGCATTATGTCGGGAAGATCTTAGTGAGTGAAAACTAACGAGAAATGTTACCAACTCAAACTGACAATGTAATGGTCTTATCAAAATGCCTACTGTCGGTATGAAAGTGGATAAAGGTCTCAGTCTGGAAGAGTCACTTAAGTCCAATCTACTTCAAATTACTTAATTCCTTCTTGATGGTTTAGAAATCCAGTTGATTGCCTGGCTCATCCAGTGAAATTGCTCTTCCATATCCCCTGCTATCACTAATGAAAGAGAGAATATGGCTCAGGAACTTGAAGGTCACAAGATTTTCCTTGGTTTCTTGTTTGTTTTGCGCACAAAGTGGTAGTATGAACTTTCGTCTAACTGGTGGTGCTACTACAAACTGATTCTTTCTTTACTTTGAATGCTATAGCGCCCCCTGTGCATCATACATCCTCCGCAGACGAGCTCTATACAATGATATGTCTAGGTAATTGTTTTGTTTTTTGTTTGTTTGTACAAGTTACTGTGTCTTGAAGTATCTATATCAGTTAAAGACTCTTTCTTTTATAGATATACATGTTGTGGAGGCTATATGCCTTGTAGCGGCAGATGTGGAGAAAGTCACTGCCCTGAATTCTGTCTTTGTACGGAGGTCTGGTTTTATTCTGTTGATCCTCGAAATTCTTCATCAATTTCAGGATTATATGATATATCTCTTTATTGTCAGGCAGATATTTAGATATTTTTCCTGAAAATCTCTGAGCCTGTATCTTTATTTTCTCCTAATTTGTTTCTCAAACATGCTTTTGTTTTCAGGTTTTTCTTTGCTTTGCAAATTCTGTTGCTTCGACACGCTTTATGTTGCAAGATGAGTTCAATCTGCAGACAACAAAATGCGATAATTGCATAATAGTAATTTCAACTCTTCTCCATCTCTCCTCCCACTTCTCTATGCTTGTGACATGCTGATCATTTTATCTAAGGATTTAATTTATTTGCAAATGTAAATATTTTTTAAATGACATATTAGTTAGTTTCACCTATTATAGCATGTAAGCTATCATATTTATCAAGTTACGAACTAATACTACGTATCATGGAGTTATCGAGGATTACCTCATAAATGACCTGACTCTATAAATAGTTTTTACACCGTTGTCCATAAAACTTAAAACTCTTTATCTAATTTACATTGCCTCTTGTTGTAGGGTTTTATGTTTTGCCTACAGCAGTTAGCATGTATATGTAGCATTATTGCTTGTCTCACAGGAAGTGAAGAAATTCAAGATGCTGCTCAGCTTCTGAACTGTCTGTCAGACCTTGTTTACTGCACGTAAGACGCATGGTTTTAAGTATCAAAAACTTTTTTGTTCCGAGTTCTATTTTCATCTTCATTTACTTTTCTCTTCTATCGGCAGGGTTTGCAGCTGTATGCAGGTATGTGATAACTTGAACACATTCTTCATCTGGGAAATCATTAGCATGAGCATGGTTCCATTGAAATAGTCAAATTATCTCATCTTCTTAAAAAAAGAGTTCCATTGAAATAGTCAATAAGCCTCCAAGCCAAAACAAGAGGTTATTTTCTTATTATACCCCTATTTGAGAGCTCCATTCTGCTCTCTCATTTGGACGCGATTCATCATATAGTTATACTAAAACCTTTATCAAACTTAGGACCAGCTATGCTTTGCAAAACTCACATAGGTAGAGTTTACCATACAACGTATGAAAATCTTCTTTTTTGAGTAAATATCTGATCATGGCTATTGATGGAACTAATTATGCTTGTAAAACTTTAGTCATAACATCAGTTACTGGTGTCTGTGAATGTATTATAAGTTGAGATCATTTTCCGTTCTTTTTTTTGCACTAGTATATGTTGGCTTGCACTCACTCTTGGTCATCATAATTCTATTCAGACACAGCACAAGGTTGAAATGGACAAAAGAGATGGAAAATTTGGACCACGGCCAATGGCAGTGCCACCTGCTCAACAAATGTCTCGGTTAGATCAGCCTGTTCCCCCTTCAGTGGGATATCCACCTGCACATCCCCAGGCTTATCCACCAACACAGCAACCCCATGGTTACCCACCACCACAACAGCAGCCTCAGGGTTACCCACCACCACAGCAGCAGCCTCAGGGTTACCCACCTCCACAGCAGCAGCCTCAGGGTTACCCACCTCCACAACAGCAGCCTTATAGTTACCCACCAGCCAATTATCCCCCACCTGGTGCTGGATATCCCACGTCTGATTATCTTCAGTGAATTGGAACCTTTTTTTCCCTTTTCCTGTCTGTAGAGTCCATAGATATGTGCTTGAATTAGTACAGTTTGTAGACCATTATTCATTGGTTACCTTGTAAATCATGTGAGGTCATAGAATAATTGAGTTGTGTTATACTGCCTAAGGCGTTCTGAGACAGTTTATCGTGGTCTAGTAAATACTCTTCACTAGTAGGTTGTAAAATAAAGAACATTGCATGTAATGTCTATTTAAAAGTGTCAGGTTAGTGTGTGGAAGAAAGATACATTATGCCGCAAGGATAAGTTTCTCTGATATGGAGATTGGTCCACACTTCCCCCTAAATAAAATCAGTTACTTACTCGCGATTACTATTAGTACAAGAAAGTGAGTAAAGCAGAAGAAAAATAAAGGTTTGCCATTTTCCAGAGTTACAGCATTCACAGTTCAAACTCCAAGATCTTTAAGTTGTTGAGGCCAGTGTCAAAGAAAGCTAAGAAACATTTTCGTAAGCAACGGCAGAGAGATTTCTTTACCCATTTGGACATATATTTGTAGTTGAAACTGGAAACAAATAGCCCAGAGGCCTTTGAGCCGCCACTAGTGTTTTTCGTGTTGTACAACATACAGAACTTCCCAATTGGGTTGATTAATATAGGCTGCATAATTTTGACTTCTCTCTACTTTCTCTCTCTAAAATCAACGACGACGGACGCGCATTGACGGTGAGCTAACGTGCGCCTCTGTCGGCATGGGTAGGGGGAGACTGATCACGCCCAACTCTAGTCCTAAAAAGGATAAGCGGTCGCTGCAAATATAATCCGGTCTAAAAGTCCGGACTCGAATCCCACATAGAACTAAGGCTTAGCTACAGTTGTTCAATATTGCTAGGAAACACAAGTCCAAACAATATCCTAATTATAGAGATTATAATATTTATTTCTAACTAATTAACTAAGAAACTAAAGCAGTAAATTAACAACTACAGATACTAAGGATTAGAGATTAAATTTAGGAGGTCTAGACTCTAGAGTAATGATTTTCTCAAATGTTGGAATCCTTCCTGCTATGTTCCCTACAATATCGCATATGTATTCTCTACTGATCGTGAGCACTTTAGGTGCCGTAATTCTCTCTCGAGCAACTCCAACAATTTACTAGACATATTCTCTCGAACTACTCTAGTTGGCTTTCTCTAACCGCTCATTATGACCACGTCAAGGCTTTGTTAATTTTAAACCTACCTTTAAACCTATTGTATTGATTTCTCACATACGTTAGGAGTGGCGTTGTTCAACAACCACCTAAATATGTATCTTTTCTCAAGCAACACATAATAAATAGGCACAGTCAATCATTGGCCATTCAATCAACAACAATAAACACGTAGTTGAACAAGTAGAGAAATCCAACGGCTCAATTCTATAAAAACATAACAAGAATTTATCTTACAAAAGGTTCCATCAAAACCCTAGATAACAAATTAGCTATTCATAATAGTATGTAAAACTACAATACTAATATTCATAACCAAGAATGAAAAATAGGAAGAGGAAGGAAAAACTCGTAGAAGAATTCCCCGCCTCGCTCCTACTGTGTCTCTGCCTCCTTAGGTCGAATTTTGTGTCAAAAGTATGTCCCCAAGTCCTCAAAATACCGTTTTCCCATGTATATATACCAAGTAGGGTCGGGCCCAAACAATTATACCTTCTCCTACGCGAAAAAGGATAATTTTCCAAGTCTGGACGACCGCGGTCCAGGCGCGGTCATTATCCAGTGTACTGCCTCAGTCCGCGTCAGGCCCGCGGTCGTGGTTTCGATCGCGTTTTTCACCCTGTTCTATTTGGAATTTGGAAAAACGTAAAACATGAAAGTTGTAGTCCTTTGGATTAGATTTCCAACCATATATTGTGGAACTCAAATGGAGTTCTGAGCAAACAATTATGTGCATTGTACTAGACAACACACAATATGCCTACTCGATTCTTCGTTCGTTCTTAACTATCATATGTTGATCCCCGAACACGATCCCGGCTTACTTCCTTGGGCTTTTACTCAGACTTCAAAGCTCCAAATCACTTGAATTCATTCCATAACATCTATATAGCTCGGAATCACTCCTACAAGGCATAAAACACACAATTAGTGCAAAACACTAGCGATTAAAGCTCAAACTCAATTAAAGTGCAGCAAATTAGAGTGTAATAAGCGATTAAAATACGCAATTATAGCCTATCACAACACCCCACGCTTAAACCATTACTCGTCCTCGAGTAAACAAACTACACTTTATATAGACACGACCTTTTTAAACAATTTCCCTAACTCATCACACCAAGAATATTTAAAATAGACTAAGCACAAAACCATAACATCTTCACCTCAAGATTTGACTCACAAGTACCACGCATTATTCACTACTCATCCACTTACTCTAACATAGAGATCACTGACATTACCTTTCCTTCATGAATCAAGTGCCCTCACACAACAAAAGAGAGTAGTTCCACACAATAAAATCTAAGAACACTTAGGAACTCAAGATAGAAAGAGTTCACTTACTCTCAGAAATAACATTCATATGTCACAAAAGATGCATCATAGGCTTACCCGTAGTGTACTACTCTACTAATCGAGCTCATTCAGTCTAGGATCAAGTAGGACTTTATTTGGTTGTAATATAGACTGCGGGACAAGTAGGATACATTTAGATATAAGAGTGACTACACCTCCCCAAGCACTTTAATACTTATACTTTAAAATTCAAACCCCATACTTATGTCAAACCAAACTCCACCTTCACATCAATGTATATTACCCCATACTTCTTTAAGCACAACTACATCAAGAGTCACCACTCAAGGAATATATATTTTTTTCATAGCAATACAACTATTTTTTCCTTTTTTTAAAATTCAAGTGGCTCTTACTTTTTCAAAATAGTGCACATTTCTCCTTATTTTATTAGTTCCACTCAAAAGCCCAACCAACCACCCCACACTTTAACTTTTACACGGCTCATAACAATTCAAGTGCTTATGAGAGGTTAGAAGGTTCAAATAGATGGTTAATTCAAACAAATTGGTAAGGCTTGTAATGTGGTTGCCAAAGAAACAGGATTACAGGCTCAAAGGGTTAACTACGATACATAACAATTAGGCGGGTAAAATATACATTTCTGGCTCAACAAAGAAACGCCTATATCACTTCCAAGACTGAACAAAACTACTATTTCGCTTTGCAAACACACGAGGCAAGTTCTAGGCATCAAATGAAATGCACAAAATAACACACAAACCTTACACACACATGACACATAACTCTCAGGATTGGATTCATCAAGACACTCTAGTCGAAGCAGTTAAGCAAATTAAAAATCATATAATTTAAGGTACTTATACAAGAGTAAAAAACTGGGCCTAAGTGTCACAACCAAAGTATTCACTATTCTCAAGGCATAACAAAGTCAAGAGATATTGCTTCAATTCAAAACACAACACAGTGGCTCCTATTCCTAAAAAAAACTAACTACACCCGATTCAAACAAAACCCTCGGAAAAGAACCGCGGCACAAAGAAAAATCAAGGGGAAATTGCTACACTACCTAACAAAAGAAAATCTTTTTTTTTCCTTTAGACTTAAATTCCTCAAGAAAATTGTCTAATAGATCCATCGTCGGGAAAAGTCCAATCTTTTCTATTTTTGTAAAACAAATATTCAATTAAACTAACACAACTAAAATAGCATAGAAAGTCATCAGGCAATCTCCTCACCCCACACTTAAAATTGTGCATTGTCCCCAATGCACACCATAACTATAAGAGGGTAAAAAAAACTCCCTGGTAGGCCAAATACGAAGCACTAACAGCTCATGGGGTACTCAGACTTCTCCCAGGCTTGGTCCTTCGTGTGGTTACCTCACACTTAGTTCCAACCATTTGGTTTGCTGTTGGATCCTTCCAATGGCTTTGCGTTCTATGCTCCTACAAAATCAAAAACCGCCACTACAAAAATAATACAATTAGAAAGACAAAAAAAAATAAAAAAAAATAAAGAAAGCAGTAAAGTTGGGTTGCCTCCCAACAAGCGCTTGATTTAACGTCGCGGCACGACGTGAATCACTTTTTTCCTCCACCTTGAGCTTATGAATTCAACCCCAAGTTTTGATTCAAACTTATGATCATGGTCATGGGGTGGTGGAACGAATCTAATTGACCCAAGCAACCATTGTACTATTCTACACTTCTTGGATTTTAGATGAGGTATGTAGTCCTGTCTTTCTGGCAAGAAAAATTTCAGAATGTATGCACCTTGTTCCTCATTTCTTGACTCTTCAATTGGTTTGGATGACTCTATTTCCATATCATCATCCAAACACAATGTGGAAAAAGGTTTGAAGTGTGAACCAATGTGCTCAACTACATGAATATCGGGACTGTCTACTTCCTCAACACCCATGACACTAGAGCCAGCTAAATATGTATCATCCATGTCCTTGGTTGACTCTAGTATCTCTTCTACAACATCGACATCCTCAAAATCTAGTTCGATTGATTGTTGGAGTTCTACTCTGACCTCCTCCCTTAGCACCTCAATTTTTGCATCTAATACAAGCTCCTTTTGGCTACTATCCACAATATCAGCTGGTTGAGCATTAAATGCTTCAACTAATTGACGCACATGTGCCTCTAGGTTGCGAATAATAGCATTTTGCCTTTGTATGTGCAGTTGTTTCTCATTATTTTGTTCCACAAGGCACTTTAGCATATCCTTGATCTCTTTCAGGTCATCATCATTGGGTTCTTTGTTCCTATTAACTTCACAAGAAAAAGAAGAACCATCATAGTAAGGGGTTGGGGGAAGACAAGAAATATAAGCACAACCGTGAAAGTGACCATCTTGACCACCACATATATCACACGCATTCCACATATAAGATTGATTTGGTGCACATAACTCGCCATGGGGAATATTTTGATAATTTTGCCATGGGTGATTTCCTCAAAAATAAGTATAGGAAGGATCAAAAGTAGAATTACCAACATCAATACTCTCATTCCATGATGCCATGTTTTTTCAAATTAACAAATAAAACTAAAATAAAGAAAATAAAAATCAAATACTAAAAAAATAAAATAAAAGTTCAAACTTGAAACCTAGCAATATGTATACCTATAATTGATAATTTGACCGCTTTATAATAGTTGTTAGTTAATTAGTTAGAAATAAATATTATAATCTCAATAATTTAAAAATTGTTTGGACTTGTGTTTCTTAACAATATTGAACAATTATAGCTACATCGTTAGTTCCCCGGTAACGGCACCAAAATTTGGTCACGCCAAACTCTAGTCCTAAAAAGGATAAGCGGTCGCTGCAAATATAATCCGGTCTAAAAGTCCGGAGTCGAATCCCACAGAGAACTAAGGCTTAGCTACAGTTGTTCAATATTGCTAAGAAAAACAAGTCCACACAATATCCTAATTATAGAGATTATAATATTTATTTCTAACTAATTAACTAAGAAACTAAAGCAGTAAATTAACAACTACAAATACTAAGGATTAGAGATTAAATTTAGGAGGTCTAGACTCTAGAGTTATGATTTTCCCAAATGTTGGAATCCTTCCTACTATGTTCCCTACAATTTCGCCTATGTATTCTCTACTGATCGTGAGCACTTTAGGTGTTGTAATTCTCTCTCGAGCAACTACAATAATTTACTAGACATATTCTATCGAACTACGCTAGTTGGCTTTCTCTAACCGCTCATTATGACCACGTCAAGGCTTTGTTATTTCTAAATCTACCTTTAAACATGTTGAATTGATTTCTCACATACGTTAGGAGCGGCGTTGTTCAACAACCACCTAAATATGTATCCTTTCTCAAGCAACACATAGTAAATAGGCACAGTCAATCGATGGCCATTCAATCAACAACAATAAACACGTAGTTGAACAAGTAGAGAAATCCAACGGCTCAAATATATAAAAACATAACAAGAATTTATCTTACAAAAGGTTCCATCAAAACCTGAGATAACAAATTAGCTATTCATAATAGTATATAAAACTACAATACTAATATTCATAACCAACAATGAAAATAGAAAGAGGAAGGAAAAACTCGTAGAATAATTCCCCACCTTGCTCCTATTGTGTCTATGCCTCCTTAGGTCGAATTTTGTGTCAAAAGTATGTCCCCAAGTCCTCAAAATACTGTTTTTCCATGTATATATACCAAGTAGGGTCGGGCCCAAACAATTATACCTTCTCCTACGCGAAAAAGGATAATTTTCCAAGTCTGGACGACCGCGGTTGATTGGCTCTCACCCACACTACTATTAAAGTAGGAAGATGAGGGTTGGTGCAGCTTTTACCCGAAAGGTCGGGATCGAATCCTCATAGAGTTATGATTTGGAGTGAGTTTCTAAGTGATCTAGCAATGGTTCGTGTTTTTTATTACACTTTTCATCATTGATGGTTTTGTACTAATAATGATTGCAATTGAATTACTAATATCTTTTTGGGTTTTTTTCTAATTGGATAAAGGCACTAAGGTTATGACTTCTACCTAGGCGAGTAATTAACGGATTCTAATACCTAAGGCAAAGATGTTATTCGGGGGATTTATGATATAGCCAAATACTCCAAAGATACCCACTATATACCTCTCGGTAGTTTGAGTGGTTATGACTAATTGCCTTTCTCAAGGCCAATTGGGTGTCAAATGTGAACAAGCAATATGGGCTCAAGTAGGGTTTTACTCTCTCGAGGTTTAACCCGTTAATTGGGACTATCAATTCTCATAATTTCATCCCAATTCCTTGTTGGGTTGATTTCCTAGACTCAAGTCCTCTTTCTCAAGAAGGACCCAAGTCAATTGAACACCAATTGGTGTTTGCAACCACCAATTTTGACAAGAAAACCACAAATCAACCCAAATATCCATCACCCATAAACATCTAAGCCCTAATTTAGAGAACCCATTAATTACTCACACTAGGGTTGAGCCACAACCCTAGCTAATGGGTTTAGCTACTCATAATCAATGAAGAAATCACAGAAATAGATGAAGCAAAACCCATATGATTAAATTATAAAATAAAATAGGAAGATTCAATGTTGAATTCGAGCTAAAATTGCTCAAAAAGATGAAAAGAGACTATTCACGAGCTGCCCACAATATCTGATACTCAGCGTAACCTAAAAAAAATACAAGAGAAGCTATTTATACCCAGCCGAAAATTGCGAACAAAAATACCCTTGCGGGGTTACCGCGGTCCGCGGTGGACCTTTTGGCTTCATGGATTTGGTCTCTGAAACTTCTTGACCACGGACCTCGTAAAATGGACCGCGGTTCGCGGTGCCCTTAGCCTTCAAAAGTGAGTCCTTTGAATCTCACCACCGCGGACCGCGAAGAATAGACAGCGGCCGTGGTGGACTTTTGCCTTAAAAAACCTTTCTCTGAACCTCACCACCGCGGACCGCGAAGAATGGACCGCGACCGCGGTGGACTTTGCCTTGAAAAAACTTCTCTGAACCTCAGCACCGCGGACCGCGAAGAACATACTGCGACCGCGGTGGTCACTTGAGCTTGCCCTTTTTGTTGTTCTTGGTACTTGGGCATGATTCACTCCTTTTTTAGCAGATCTTTGACTGTTTGTCATCCTTTTTGGCTCAATCCTTCAACAAGCACAACATGTCAGCTTTTTGGGATATTTTATGTACAAATGTATCCAAAACTTAAGCAGTTAGAGTATAAAACAAGGTAAAATCCCTAGTCATCAACTCCCCCAAACTTAAGCTTTTGCTTGTCCTCAAGCAATCAAAGTAAGACCCACCCCTTTTTTTGAGTAATTTCAAGAAAATTTGGTTGTCCTAAGGTAACCTTCTCTAGCATCAATTGGGACTAACAATTGTCCTCACTGCAAATGAATCATTAACAACATTTGACCCTTTTTAAAACCATGGATTGAAGTGTGACGCAAGAGCATCAAGAGTTGACTCGACTCATCAATGAAACTCTTACTACCACTTTGATCATTGTGGAACCCAAACTCATACTCCTCAACTCTCCCTAAGCACCTCGCTTTAGAATTGTAACGCTCAGAACGAGGATAATGGGAGTTCACTCATCTCTCTCAAAGGAAAGACTCAAGTCCGGCTCAAAGTACCATAGGCTTGCCCCCTTATGTGAGTCACCACTAATGTAATTTTTATTCAACTCAAGATCATATAGGGCTTTAGTGGGTACATGATGAAGGCTTTTGGTTAAAGGTAGGAAACATTTGGTCAAAGTGATTTCAATCTTTCCTTAAGCACTTCATTTGTTTCACATTCTTTGACTCCTTAAGTCAATTAGCTCTTTCTCAAGGGTTGGAGAGACATACTGTCACACCTTTTTGTTCTTTCAAATCAATTTTTTTTTTCCTTTCTAGGTTTTTCACACCTTTAATCACATTTCTTTCATTGATTCCCTTTACTTCTTCCACTTTGTTCATTCTTTTTGGCTTTTTGATTTTCTCTTTTCTTTATTTTTCATTGCCTTTCCTTCTCTTTCTTTTGTACCTTCTTTTTCACTTTGTTTCAATTCCTCGTCTCTCCCCCAAACATATGCTTTTGCCTTGTGTTAAGGAAAGATTTGGGTGCCAAGAGAGGGTTAAAATGGGTAAAGGCTTGTAACATGGTTTTTGAAAGAAAAAGGTCTAAGGATCAAAAGGGTTGACTAGGGAAATTGTCACTAGTAGGCTATGGAAATGTTCAATTCACTATTTGGATCAAGGAGAGCCTATAATAACCTCTTAAGTCAAACTTCACTTATGATTTCGCCTAGACAAACATTCAGGGCAAGTTCTAGACTAATGGCACGGGACTTGGACTTGCAATTCAAACTCTCACCACTCAAGCTATGGGATCGCTAAAGAAACAGAGTCGGGGGAACACAACGACCTTAGTTATGCTTTGAGCAACACAATGGTCCCGAAAAACTACTTGATGATTATCGGCCAACACAAGAGTCTCAAGATCACACCTTTCACCATCCTACACACAGTGATTTGTTTTTGACCATAGGATCAAAGACAAATGTGTTAGGCCCAAGTGAAGCTTTGCTTGAGGAACCTCTATTCACTAGATATTAAAAATAAACAAAAAGAAAAACAGACTCAAACTCTTAAGAAAGTTGTCACACCATCCATCCTCGGGAAGAGCCAGGGCCACTCCCCCAACTGAAAGCTAGCATTGTACTCAATGCTAACTTAGCAAAATAAGCTCAAAAACTGTAAGGAGAAAGAGAGTAAGGAGAAACTCCCTATTGGCCCTCTGCCTATGTGGGATCCTCAGTGCGGGTCCCGGGGTCTATGGACTGTGGGGGAACCTGTGACTGGTCCCCAGAGTCATGTGCCTCCGGTTGGACCTGGGACTAGACCTGCACCTCCTCTGTGGTCCGGGCCTGTGCTGGTGGGTCTGCCAACTCTATCACTAAGCCCTCTGTACGGGGCAGCACTCTCCTTCTCTTGGCTGGCCTCTCAATCTCTGGCTCTCGCTCAGTATGGGCAGCAGGGTCCTGAAGCAACAGGTCCAATGACAGGTGATCCTCCTTTAGCTTATCAACCTCCTTCCTCAGCTCCTTCACTGACTCCTTTGATGCACGGGTCTTATTTAGCCTCTTCGTCTCCTTTGCCAGCTCCTTTAATGCCTTCCCGTGGGAGTCAACAGCATCCAGAATCTTCTTCTGGTTGTCAAGGATTTTCTTCTGGTTGGCCAGAAGTTCCTTGAGAGAATCCTCAACTGACTGGGGTACCTGTGGTGGAGGGGGAGCAACCTGGGCTGCCAGAGATGTAGAAAGTACAGACAACTTAGAAGTAGCTGCCTGCATCCAGTTGTTGATACTGGCAAGTGACTGGCTCAATCTGTGGGCAGTCAGAGGATATGCCCGGGATGCAGGAATGCCTGGATCAGCTGAAGAGGAGGGACCTGGAGCACTCTTTGGGATGGCTGGCCCGGGCTGAGAAGGTTCCACTACACCCATTGGCTCTTCACACTATCCAGTGGAAGCAATGGAATTACCCTTGAACTTCTTGCTCTTTGAGTTATCATCACTCTGAAGATCGTACCAAGAGAACGGAGCTTTGGGCTTCACCTTTGTGTCAAAATTCCTCTTTTCTGCTCCTTGGTCCTCAAAGTACATGGTCAGGAAGTTTGGGAAGGAGTAAGCTCTATCACCTTCATTTACCACCTGGTTGATGACGGTGGACATGACATTCCCAACATTAACCGGGTACCTATCCATTATAGAAGCAATCAACACAGCCCGCCGGAGAGGAATAGAGTTTTCATGGAGTGTGGGGTCTAACCGGCTACACACAAATGTCTCCCAACCTTTGGCCTCAAAATTCAACGTTCTCCTTAAAATTGTCTTCCCAGATTGCAACCAGTCAAGGGTTTCATCTGGGATGGCCAAGTGCTCCGCTAGCCAATGACGTGCCTCTTCACCCGCACCCAACTTTTCTAGGTACTGTGTGTCATCTACATCATCAACCTCCAGATATGCATTCAATGTCACCCCATCAAAAGGCACAGTGAGATTCCTCACCATGTTTGCCTTGGAGTTCTTCTTAAGAAAGTCCAAATTCGTGTAGAACTCCTTGACAAGATGTTCATTGGCGTCCGCCAAGTAGCAAGAGAAGTAATCCCAACCCGTTCTCTCTCTGAATTGTCGTTTCACGTTGGGGTTGAGTAGCAATAGATCCTTGATGATGAACCTGCGCTTCGGTATCAGTTTCCTCTCCTTCCACCATTCCCGGAATTTATGGAAGGCAGGCTCACTCACGACTCTGTCTTGCCACACCACAAGATTCCTTGTTCTCTCAACTCCCCTAACTTGGGGTCCACCCCCTGTTTGGGGTTCATCTGCAACTTCTTCATCTCTGGAATGTTCCCCTGACAAGGAAGCTGTGGGTGAGGTGGAGTTTGTATGGCCACTCCCTGCTGCTGAGCCTTCAGACGACTCAGAATTGGCTGGTGTTGGGGCAAGGGGAGAGTCAGAGGGTTCATTTTTTAACCTAAACCTCTCCGGGTAGTCTTCTATGTATTATGGTATTGATTCTAAAGAGGCTTCAGAAGGTACATAATCACTCTCCGAATGGGAGGCATCTTTGTCTAGTGTCCGGATTATTTTCCCGGTGCTTTTCATAGCTTCCCGGACATTTGGAGCAAGTTTTATCATTCCCTTGACTCGCCCCCGGGATGACTCTCCCTTTCCACCAGGTTTACGGCCACCACCTCGTGATTGGACCATGATCTGCAAGTTCAACACATTTAAACATTGTTAGTACCCAAGTAGGGGATAGATCAGAGATACATATATGAGTTGCATAATACACAGATGAGCTGCAGAACTGGGACCGCGGACCGCAAAAAAGCGACCGTGGTCCGCACTCAGGCACCGCGGACCGCGATCCACGGAGAAGTGGGGTTCAGACTACCCACTTCTCTGAAGTTAAGCACCGCGGTCCGCAAAAAATTGACCGCGGACCGCGCTCATACCAAAAACCTAGGGTTTCAATTTGTCAGTTAGTTTCAAGTTCAAATGCACATTTTGTTAAACCCTATGTGTTTAATCAGTGAAATTGACTACAAAGGGTCTAAATTGAGCATTATGAACAAACCCTAACATGGTTAATGGCTTAAAGAAGAAAAAGGGTGAAAAAGAGAAGAAAATCTACTAAATAAACAAGAAAATAATCAAATTAAGAAGTTAATGAATCATAATTACACTTACTAGATGTTGGGATGAAGAGTATATGAATGAAATGCACACTTGGAAGTATGATGCTTGAGACACAGTTAAAATTCTACTTTGGAGAGTTAAAGTGCGTAACGTGTAAAATGAGGCCCTGAAGGTCTATTTATAGAAGGCACCTGGGACCCACTATACTTACCCACCGCGGACCTTCAGTTTTACTGAGCATTGGATACCTGGCCACCGCGGACCGCGAAAACTCAACTGCGGACCGCAGTGGTCCATCGCGGTCCGCGAAAAAGAGTACCGCGACCGCGAAGCAAACTTCAGAGACTTGTTTTCATAAGGGATGGCACTACGGACCGCGAAAAGAGGACCGCGGTCGCGGTGCAAACTTCAGAGAGCAGTAAATCCAACACTTATCTTTTTGCCCTGCATAAAAATAATCCCACAACATCCCAAAACCAGTTAGTGCAAAAGGAAAAATAAAAATAAAGACACATGGGTTGCCTCCCAAGAAACGCATGATTTAACGTCGCGGCACGACGCATGTTACCAAGTTCATTTGAGATGGAGAAGTGCCACTACATGGTTGTCATCAATTTTGCCCATGTAGTGCTTGACCCTGTGCCCATTTTGAAAATTTCCCCACTTATGTTCTTTATATCAAGAGCACCAAACGGAGTCACAAACACAACTTCAAAAGGTCCGCTCCATTTTGACTTAAGCTTTCCCGGAAATAGACGTAACCGAGAGTTGAACAAGAGAACCAAGTCATCTACGTTGAATTCCTTGCCACAAGCATACTTATCATGAAGGTACTTCATTTTTTCCTTGTACACGGACGAACTGGAGTAGGCATGGAATCTGAATTCGTCAAGTTCATTAAGCTACTCCACACGAAGATTGGCTGCCACATCCCATTCAAGATTCAACTTCCTCAAGGCCCACATGGCCTTGTGCTCTAACTCAACTGGTAGATGGCAGGCTTTCCCGAACACTAATCGGTACGGATACATACCGATCGGGGTCTTGTAGGCAGTCCTATAAGCCCATAGAGCGTCATCCAACTTCTTTGACCAATCAGTCCTATTTGCATTGACCATTTTTGGCAATATGCTCTTTATTTCCCTGTTGGAGACTTCAACTTGGCCACTGGCCTGGGGATGGTAGGGGGTGGTAACTTTGTGATTTACACCATACTTTGAAAGCAAGGTATCAAAAGTTTTATTACAGAAATGCGACCCCCCATCACTAATGATTGCACGAGGCGTGCCAAACCTTGTAAAAATGCTCTTCTTGAGAAATGCCACAACACTCCGGGCCTCATTTTTGGGTAGAGCCACTACTTCAACCCATTTAGATATATAATCCACCGCCACGAGAATGTAGGTGTTCCCACAAGAGCTAACAAACGGGCCCATAAAATCGATATCCCACACATAGAAAATATCCACTTCCAGAATAGTATTGAGAGGCATCTCATCTTTATTTGAAATTCCCCCGGCCCTCTAACATTCATCACATATCTTGACCAAGTCACCGTCATCTTTGTACAATGTAGGCCAAAAGAAACCACAGCTAAGCACCTTTGAATCAGTCCTTGCCCCTCCATGATGACCACCATATGGTGAGGAGTGGCAAGACTCAAGAATCGACCGTTGTTCTTCTTCCGGTACACATCGCCGGATGACCCCATCATTGCAAATCTTGAATAAATATGTCTCATCCCAATAGAAGTCCATGTTATCCCTCCTAAGCTTCTTCCTTTGGTTAGAAAAGAGCTCACAAGGAACAACGCCTGTGACAATATAATTGGCAATGTCGGCAAACCATGGCATTTCTTGAATTAACACCGAAAGAAGTTGCTCATCGGGGAAACTTTCATTAATCTCAAGCCCATCAGAAGTTCGACCTTGCTCCTCCAATCGAGAAAGATGATCGGCCACTTGGTTTTTGCTCCCTTTTCTATCAACAATTTCCAAGTCAAACTCTTGAAGCAACAATACCCAACGCATGAGTCTCGCTTTGGAATCCTTTTTGATCATGAGATACCGGAGTGCCACATGGTCAGTGTGAACTATGATCTTGGCACCCATCAAGTAAGGACGGAATTTCTCCATCGCAAAGACTATTGCCAAAAGCTCCTTCTCTGTGACAATGTAATTCATTTGGGTCGAGTTCATTGTTTTGCTAGCATAATAGATAGGGTGAAAAATCTTGTTCATCCTCTGGCCCAACACCGCCCCCACAACTACATCACTCGAGTCACACATAAGCTCAAAAAGAGAGCTCCAATCCGACACTGTGATGATAGGAGTTGTGGTAAGCTTGTGATTTAACAATTCAAAGGCACTCATGAAATTCTCATCAAAATGAAATTTGGCATCTTTCTCTAGCAATTTGCACAAAGGATTGACCACCTTAGAGAATTCCTTAATGAAACGCCGGTAGAACCCGGCGTGCCCAAGGAAGCTCCGGACTCCCCTAACCGAAGTTGGTGATGGCAACTTAGAAATCACTTCAATTTTTGCTTTGTCTACTTCAATACCATTCCTCGAGATCTAGTGGCCCAATACTATTCCTTCTTCCACCATAAAGTGGCATTTTTTCCAATTCAATACCAAGTTGGTTTCTTCACAGCGAGTAAGGACTTTGTCAAGATTTCTCAAACACTCATTGAAGGAATCCCCAACTACACTTAAGTCATCCATAAACACCTCAAGGAAATCTTCAACCATATCTGTAAAGATCGCCATCATGCACCGTTGGAAAGTGGAGGGTGCATTGCAAAGACCAAAAGGCATACGGGCTAAGGCAAAGGTACCATACAGACATGTGAAAGTGGTCTTATCTTGATCCTTCGGGGCAATCAAAAACTGATTATAGCCTGAATACCCATCCAGAAAACAGTAGAAAGTCCGACCCGCAAGCCTATATAACATTTGATCCAAGAAGGGCAAGGGAAAATGATCCTTGCGGGTCACTTTGTTGAGCTTGCGGTAGTCCATACACACCCGCCATCCGGTAACAGTTCTCGTTGGAATGAGCTCATTTTTGTCATTTTGAACCACCCGCCATTTTATGATCTCTTTCTTCACCACTTCTTGCATTGCCTCGTTGAGCCTCCGTTGATGTTCTACATAAGGCTTTGCTCCATCCTCCAAGATGATTTTGTGCATGCAAAAAGCGGGGCTTATTCCCCGAATGTCCGGAAGAGTCCATCCTATTGCTTTCTTCCTCCTCCTTAGCACATTTAAAGTTGAGTCTACCTGCAATTGGGTTAGGCAAGAGGAAAGAATAACAGGCAAAGTGCGAGAGGGACCAAGATATTCATACCTGAGGTGAGAGGGTAGTGGCTTCAACTCCAAAGTAGGGGGCTCTTCAATTGAAGGCTTTGTTGGTGGAGTCTTCCGGTTCTCCAAGTCCAATGATAGCTTTCTGGGACCATAGGAATAAGAACCCATGCCTTGAAGGGCATTGGTACTTTCAAGAAGACCATTTACCACGGTGTCCTCGTGGTCCAATAAGGCAGCCTCCACTGGATCATCAACATGGATAATAGAGCTTGCATCATCAATAATAACCTCAGTCACGAGGTCCATAAAAGAGCATACTTCTGTACTGTTGGGCTGCTTCATCGACTTACACACATGGAATACCACCTTCTCATTGCCCACTCGGAAAGTGAGCTCCCCAGCTTCAACATCAACCAAGTCCTTCCCCGTGGAAAGGAAGGGCCTTCCCAAAATGATGGGGACCTCAAAATCCACTTCACAATCCAATATGACAAAGTCCGCGGGCAAAATAAATTTGTCAACCCGCACCAACACATCATCAATTATCCCTTGGGGACTCTTCATCGACCTATCCTCCATTTGCAAACGCATTGAGGTCGCCCTAGGTTTCCCGATTCCCAATGTTTTAAATACCGAGTATGGCATCAAGTTAATACTCACCCCAAGGTCACACAAGACTTTGGTAAAATCCGCACTCCGGATAGTACAAGGAATGGTAAAAGCTCCCGGGTCTTCAAGTTTTGGTGCCATTGAATGTACTATGGCACTCACTTGGTGAGTCATCTTGATGGTTTCACACTCCATAGACCGCTTTTTTGTGACTAAGTCCTTCATGAACTTAGCATACCCGGGCATTTGTTCCAAGGCTTCAACCAACGGGACATTGATGGAAAGATTCTTCATCATATCAATAAACTTCTTTAATTGGGTCTCTTTTTTTTGTTTGGCCAACCGCTGAGGGTATGGAGGAGGGGGACTAGGCAATGGTGCCTTGGCTTGCGGGACCACCGGCTCCGGCATATCAATCACGTGTTCCCTAGATGGGTTCACGTTCCTTTGCAAATCCTCCCCATTATCATGGATATAAATTCTCACCTCATTAGTAGTTGTCTCATCCACCACTTTCTCAACTTCAATTGGTAACTCATCATGGGGCAATTCATCATCATCAACAATAATTCGCTTTTGCCTCGAAGTACTTGCTTCACCACCTTTTCCACTTCTCGTGGTCACCGCCATGGCGTGACCGGTATTATTATTGTTCCCACCCTTGGGGTTCACCACCGTATCACTTGGTAGTGCACCCTTTGGGTGTGTGTTTAAGGCATGAGAAATTTGGCCCATTTGCACTTCAAGGTTTCTAATGGAGGTGTTGTGAGAGGCCAACTGAGCATCGGAGTATGCATTTCGCTCCATCATCTGCTTGAACATGTGTTCAATTCTCCCCATATCATTGCTTGATGAGCTTTGTCCTTGATATTGGTACGAGGGTGGATTGCTTGGTTGTTGGTACATCGGGGGCCTTTGAAAGTCCGACCCCCGGTTACCATTTCCACCCCATATGTTGTTGTTGTTGTTTCCTCCACTCCAATTGTCATCATTGTTTTCCCCCCATTGTCGATCATTGTTGTTCCCCCAATTCCGTGCATTGTTGCTATTGTTCCAATTTCTTTGTCTTTGATTTCCAATTTTGATTGTTGCCTTGGTTTCTCCAGTTTTGACTGTTGTTTTGACTGCTTCCTTGACCTTGGTAATTGTTAGCATACATTACATCCTCTTCTTGATCATCATATTCCTCTTCTTGACCATATCCACTAGGCCCTTGGTCACCCTGATCATTGTTGCTTTGCTTAGAATTTCCCCGGGGTCTTCTTTGGTTCACTCCCTCCATGGCATTTACTTGCTTCGGCCTTTGTAATTGTTGAAGCTGGGCCTTTGCAAGTTGGTTCATAGTGGTTGTGAGCTCGGCAATTGCTTACCCATGTTCTTGAAGTTCCTTGTGAAGACTATTGACACCGGCACCCTGAGGTACGTTTGCTCTACTTTGCCAAGCTGACGATGTGTCAGCCATCTCATCTAATATCTCACATACCTCGGGGTAACTCAATTTCATGAAATTTCCACCGGCCAACTGATTGACCACACATTGCTTGACAGTGTTTATCCCTCGGTAGAAAGTCTGCTGGATCATGGCTTCAGTCATGTCGTTGTTCGGACATTCCTTAACCATAGTCCGGTATCTCTCCCATATCTCATGCAAAGGCTCGTTGGGTTATTGCTTAAAGGCCAAGATTTCATCTCTGAGCGCCGCCATATGACTTGGTGAGAAGAATTTAGCAATGAATTTATCCGCGAGCTCATCCCAAGTAGATATTGAGTGGTTGGGAAGTCGCTCGAGCCAGTCAAGATCCTTCCCTAGAAGAGAGAAGGGGAATAACCGAAGTCTCAAAGCATCCTCTGAGACATTTTTCTGCTTACTACCCCAGCAGGTATCCACGAATCCCTTTAGATGTTTATAAGTATTCTGGTGCGCAACTCCGGTGAAATAACCCCTCTTATCCAAAAGTGTAAGCATCACATTTGTTATCTGAAAATTTCTCGCCCGAATCCTCGGCGGGATAATGACACTAGCATACCCCTCATTTGGAAGGACCCGAGGGGCAACTTTAGCAGCTGGAGGCGGAGGAGGATCTTGATTGTCCTCATTAATATTGGTCGGACGGCCCCGTCTGGGAGGAGGTACTTGGTTTATTTCCACTTCTTGGTTGTCATATACCTCCTCTACAATGTTTCCCAAAGGATCCGCCATCAGAACTGAAATGATTCAACACACACGTTAATAGAAAAAGGAAAGAAAAACACTTAACACTACTATTCACGTAGATAATCAACACCGTATAACTCCCCGGCAACGGCGCCAAAAAGTGATCGGCTCTCACCCACACTACTATTAAAGTAGGAAGATGAGGGTCGGTGCAGCTTTTACCCGAAAGGTCGGGATCGAATCCTCAGGGAGTTATGATTTGGAGTGAGTTTCTAAGTGATCTAGCAATGGTTCGTGTTTTTATTACACTTTTCATCATTGATGGTTTTGTACTATAACTATGATTTATAATAATAATGATTGCAATTGAATTACTAATATATTTTTGGGTTGTTTTCTAATTGGATAAAGGCACTAGAGTTATGACTTCTACCTAGGCGAGTACTTAACAGATTCTAATACCTAAGGCAAAGATGTTATTCGGGGAATTTATGATATAGCCAAATGCTCCAAAGTTACCCACTCTATACCTCTCGGTAGTTTGAGTGGCTATGCCTAATTGCCTTTCTCAAGGCCAATTGGGTGTCAAATGTGCACAAATAATATGGGCTCAAGTAGGGTTTTACTCTCTCGAGGTTTAACCCGTTAATTGGGACTACCAATTCTCATAATTTCATCCCAATTCCTTGTTGGGTTGATTTCCTAGACTCAAGTCCTCCTTCTCAAGAAGGACCCAAGTTAATTGAACACCAATTGGTGTTTGCAACCACCAATTTTGACAAGAAAACCACAAATCAACCCAAATATCCATCACCCATAAACATCTAAGCCCTAATTTAGAGAACCCATTAATTACCCCACACTAGGGTTGAGCCACAACCCTAGCTAATGGGTTTAGCTACTCATAATCAATGAAGAAATCACAAAAATAGATGAATCAGAACCCATATGATTAAATTATAAAATAAAATAGGAAGATTCAATGTTGAATTCGAGCTAAAATTGCTCAAAAAGATGAAAAGAGACTATTCACGAGCTGCCCACAATATCTGATACTCAGTGTAACCTAAAAAAAAATACAAAAGAAGCTATTTATACCCAGCCAAAAATTTCGGACAAAAATACCCCTGCGGGGTTACCGTGGACCGCGAAGAATGGACCGCGGTCCGCAGTGGACCTCTTGGCCTCATGGATTTGGTCTCTGAAACTTCTTGGCCGCGGACCGCGTAAAATGGACCGCGGTCCGCGGTGCCCTTAGCCTTCAAAAGTGAGTCCTCTGAATCTCACCACCGCGGACCGCGAAGAATAGACCGCGGCCGCGGTGGACTTTTGCCTTAAAAAACCTTTCTCTGAACCTCACCACCGCGGACCGCGAAGAATGGACCGCGGCCGCGGTGGACTTTGCCTTGAAAAGAATTCTCTGAACCTCACCACCGCGGTGGTCACTTGATCTTGCCATTTTTCTTGTTCTTGGTACTGGGCATAATTCACTCTTTTTTAGCAGATCTTTGATGGTTTGTCATCCTTTTTGGATCAATCCTGAAACAAGCACAATGTGTCAGTTTTTTGGGCTATTTTATGTACAAATGTATCCAAAACTTAAGCAGTTAGAGTATAAAACAAGGTAAAATCCCTAGTCATCAGCGGTCGCGGTCATTACCCAGTGTACTGCCTCAGTACGCGTCAGGTCCGCGGTCCTAGTTTCGACCGCGTTCACCCTGTTCCTTTTAGAATTTGGAAAAACGTAAAACATGAAAGTTGTAGTCCTTTGAGTTATATCCAAATGGACTTCTGAGCGAAAAGGGTATGTGCATTTTACTAGACAAGGCGCAATATGCCTATTCAATTCTTCTTTCGTTCTTAACTATCAAATTTTGATTCCCGAACACGATCCCCGATTACTTCATTGGGCTTTTACTCAGACTTCAAAGCTCCAAATTACTTGAATTCATTCCATAACATCTATATAGCTCGGAATCACTCCCACAAGGCATAAAACACACAATTAGTGCAAAACACTAGCGATTAAATCTCAAACTCAATTAAAGTGCAGCAAATTAGAGTGTAATAAGTGACTAAAATACGTAATTATAGCCTATCATCAGAGACCAAAGAGACTGGTCCAGATCACAACTGCTAGTAAGGAATCAGTAATTGAGCAATCGAAGAGAATCGAAGACATGTAGAAGTTGCCGAGCTCAATGGAACAGTTGCAGAGCTCTAATGAGACATGGTCGCCTTTGCATGGAGTGAATTCAGCTAGACCAACTCCAATTGATAAAGGTGAACAAAGCCAAACTGTGAAAATACTGGAGAAGGTTCCAATTACAGAGAAAATTGAGGTTGAAAAGGTGATACAATGGTTGGAGGTACAACAGATGGAAGCAATAAAGTTAGCTACGTCGCAGGAAGTTCAAATTCACAAAAAGCTAAATGAGGCACAAAATAAGGAGTGGGTGAACCTATTTGCTGGAAACAATTTGGCATCTAGAGGTATGAACCTCAAATTTATTGCTTCGATGATCAAAAATGGTGAAAATATAGTTGAGCTAGATAGAGATAAAGTTGAGCGAGAAACTATGAAATGGAAACATGCAATTGTACTGTATGTTGTGGGTGACTCCCCCTCAATTGGTGTTTTGGATCGATTTATTGCTGCACAATGGAATTTTGTTAGCAAACCAAAAATCTACTTCCATAATGATGGCTATTTTGTGGTTAAGCTCAACAATGTGGAGGATAGGGAAGCTATGCTGATGTCTGGACCGTATACGCTAAGAAACAAGCCTATAATTGTTAAAGCTTGGTCGCCTAATTTTGATTTTAGCAAGGAATTTTTATAGACTATTCATATTTGGGTAAAACTGCCCAACTTACCACTGAATTGTTGGAGCATGGATTCACTTAGTAGGATAGGAAGTGGCTTAGGAGTACCACTATATGCAGATGAATGTACTTCAAAAATTGAGAGGATTTCCTATGCAAGGCTATTGGTAGAAATGGATGTTACAAAAGAGGTGCCTACTGTTCTAAAGGTTATGGATCCTAAGGGCAAAGTTTTTGAGCAATCAATTGACTATGATTGGGTTCCTGAATATTGCCACACCTGCCTCCAGGTTGTTCATAGCTGTAGGGCTACACATACAGTTATAGAGGGTAAACAAAAGCAACAAAAACCAATGATGGAGTGGAGAAGAAGAACATAGCCAGGCAAGACTGATAAGGATGAAAATGTTCAACCTAACAATGTAATCAGGCAAGCAAGGTAGGTGATACACTGATCAACTACCAGACTGGGAACTAGCTAAAAAGAAATCTGCAGCTAAAAGTGGGATGGCAAACATAAGGGGTGATACTAGCATTAATGTTGTGAATGGGTTTAGTCCACTTAGTTTTGAGATATGTGATATAATTGTGGAGAAAGGTCAATGTAGCTACCAGAGTGATACTGGGGATCCTAAATTTAAACAACCAAATAAATGAGACTTACAGCTTGGAATGTGAGGGGTGTAAAATATAAATAAAGTTTATAAGCAAAAGGAAGTAAAGAAGTTCATTGTAAATAATGATGTAGAACTGATAGTTATACTGGAAAATAGAGTCAAGGAAGAGAATGATAGAAGAGTAATACAAAAAGTTGCAACTAATTGGAAATGGTGTGCAAACTATGCACATAGTTCAAAAGGAAGAATATGGATTATTTGGGACCCAAACAGACTGGAGTTTGAAGCTACTAACATGAGAACTCAGGCCATTCATGGAATTCTTAGCATTTATCATCTGCATCTAAAACTGCACTTGACAGCAGTCTATGGTTTGCATACTATTGAGGCAAGGAAGGAGTTATGGTAAGAGTTGAAGGGGGTTAATATGTCTGTCCAGAGGCCATGGTTAGTTTTTTGGGATTTCAATGCTATAACTGATATAGATGACAAGCAGTTTGTCAACCCAGTGTAGGAGAATGAAATAAAGGATTTCAATGACTTTCTGCAAGCTAGTGGCATGACAGAACTACGTGCAATAGGGAGGAAATATACTTGGTCAAATGGACAAATCTATAGTAAGATTGACAGAGCTCTTGTGAATGCAGAATGGTTGATGACAGTTGCTATTACTGAAGTAATGATCTTAAACCCTGGGATTTCAGACCATACTCCATTAAGTATCCAACTAAAAGATGATGTGCAAAGAAGTCAAAAGCCTTTTAGGTTCCTAAATTGCCTAGCATATCACACATAATTTCTAAAAGTGGTGACTACTACCTGGTGCAAGACTACAGGAAAGAAGCACATGCAAGACATATGGTGGAAGCTAAAAGCAATGAAGAAAGAGTTAAAACAACTAAATCATATAGAATTCAGAAATGTAGGGGAGAAGATTGAGTTCTATAGGCAGAAGTTGCAAGATATTCAAACATAAAGGGGACGTCACACTAAACCAGATCTATTGTTTGAAGAATAGAAAGAAGTGAAGGTTGAACTAGAGAAATGGAGCCTAGTGGAGGAAAATATTCCGAAGCATAAATCAAAGAACAAATGGTTGGAACTAGGAGATGAGAACAATTCTTATTTCTTTGCTAGTTTGAGGAGTAGACAAGCTCAGAACAGAATCATAAGCTTTATTGATTTCTAAAGGAGATATTATCCAACAACCAGAAGATATTGCTGCAGAACTGACTAGTTTCTACAAAAAACTGTTAGGGAGTGTTGCTGCTCAGCTACCAATAATAAATCCTGAGGTTATGAAACGTGGGAATGTGCTTAATAGACATCAGCAATTGCAGTTAGTATCACATGTAACTCAAGATGAAGTATTTCAAGCCCTTATGAGTATTGATGATCATAAAGCTCTTGGATGTGATGGGTTTAACACACTCTTTTTCAAGAAAGCTTGGGGTGTGATTGGAAGTAATGTTACTGAAGTCGTCCTCCAGTTTTTTATTGAAGGATATATATACAAAGCAATAAACTGCACAAAATTTACATTAATCCCAAATATTAAGAACCCCACAAGAATATCAGAATTTAGACCAATAGCATGTTGCACTATGCTATATAAACTGATTTCCAAAATCCTTACTACTAGGATGCAGGGGGTGATGGACAACCTAGTGGACAAAAGTCAATCAACTTTTTTCCCAGGTAGATTAATAACAGACAATATCATTTTGAGCCATGAATTGGTGAAGGGATATGGAAGAAAAGGTATCACTCCTAGATGTATGCTAAAAATAGATATGAGGAAGGCCTATGATTCAGTGGAATGATCATATGTTGAGCAAATCCTACACCGCCTCCAGTTTCCAGCAAAGTTTATTAGATGGATTATGTGTTGCATTTCAACTGCCTCCTATTCAATTATGCTCAATGGAGAGCCACTGTCACCATTTCCAGCTAGGAAAGGTCTAAGGCAAGGAGATCCTCTCTCCCCTTTCTTATTTGTGCTTGCCATGGAGTATTTCAGTAGAAGTTTAAAGGGTGTCTGTGAGGACAAAAGTTTCAAATTTCATCCAAGATGTAAGAAGTTGCAGATTATACAACTTGGTTTTGCACATGATCTTCTATTATTCCGCAAAGGTGAATTGAAGTTTGTCACTATGCTGATCCAATGCTTCCAACAATTCTTACATGTGTCTGAATTGATTGCCTATGTTGAGAAAAGTTCAGTGTACTTTGGTGGTGTCCAATAGGATATCCAACAGATGATTTTACAGGCTATCTAATTTGGCAAGGGTGAACTGCCTTTTAGATACTTAGGAATTTCCTTGAGTACAAAAAGGCTGTCTATTATTCAATGCAAACCTCTAACAGACAAGATGCTGGCTAGAATCAAATCATGGACCACTAGATACTTATCATATGCTGGAAGAATCCAGCTTGTGAAATATATGTTGTACTCTATACAAGTTTATTGGTCACAAGTTTTTGTACTTCCAAAAAAGGTTGCTCAGATGGTAGAATCTACTTGCAGAAGTTATCTGTGGACTGGAGGAAGTGATCTTAGCAAAAAATCACTAATTGCATGGGATATACTATGTCTTCCTAAAGCTGCTGGGGGTCTAAATATATTAGACATCTATGTATGGACTGGGCTGCTATTGGTAAACTTCTATGCAACATATACAGGAAGAAAGATTGCTTGTGGGTAAAATGGATCCACTTCTACTATACCAAGACAGGGGAAGTATGGGACACTAAAACTACTCAAGCTTCATGGGTGGTACAGAAGATCATTAAAGCAAAATCTTGTTTGAACAGATAGGCTTAACCGAAACAGATGTAGCAGCTATGACTAAGTACTCAATAAATGACATATATGGAGCCTGTCGTGGGGAATTTTAGAAAGTTCCTTGGGGAAGACTGGTGTGCAACAATGCAGGGCAACCTAAATGGATATTTATTTTATTCTTGGCACTTCACAGAAGACTATAAACAAAGGAGAAGATTGCATGCTGGGCTAATATAGATGATATGGAATGTGTGCTATATGAGCAGGAGAATGAAGATATCGACCATATATTGTTTGAGTGTATATATGCAAAACAATTGTGGTCAAAACTTCTAGCTTGGCAAGGCATAAGAAGGGACGTGTGGAACTGGCAGCATGAAGTGCAATGGGCTATAGAGAATGCTACTGGGAAAACTGCTCAACATGAGGTATATATGATGACACTAGTTGCTGAAGTATGTCACTTATGGCAGGAAAGGAATGCAAGAATTTTCAAGGCTAATAGAAGGTCCACAGATCAAGTGATTAAGAAATTGATAAGAGAAATTCATGTTAGAGCTCGTAGAGTTAGAAGATTGGATAGTTGTATGAAAGATTTGAACTTTTATCCATAGGCAGTAGATTTGTGTATATGAGGCTGTGTAGAGATGATCTGTAGTAAGTTTGGGACTAATGTCCAAACTGATGCTTTCCAGTTTTTACGATGGTTGTAGCTGAAATTTAGATGAAATAAAATATAATTACCAAAAAAATAAAATATAAGCTGCATAAAAGACTCTTATAAAATATAATCTTGGATTTTTTTAGCACATAGTGGTGGTTCAATGAAACAAAGACAAGAGACACTGCTCAGGCAATTGGCAATTTAACCATCTCGGTTTCTCATTCTCATCCACTTGACTAATGTTATATATCGTTGAATATTTGATTGTATCAATCTAGTGAACGAAAATACAAAGCAATCACTAAACATATGAACAAAGTATCCTCCTATATTCAAGTTTTTCTCTTCACAATTGATTCCATTTACTACATTAATGGAGTTAATTTCAATTGTGAGGTCGACACGAGGTAGAGGTATTATTATGGCAATACCCTAATTCTTTGTAAATTTTATTATTCTCAAAAGTAATGTTCAAGACTAATTACAAACACTTGCTTCCTTTGCTTGATAGCACTGTGTACATTGAATTTAGCGGGTCCAAAAAGACGACTAGATTGATCGACAGTATTTTTACTCGTATTAACGTAAATACTCTTCTAAGTTCATTACCTAAAAGTTGGAATTCAACTTTCCTTTATTTGGAACATGAATATCCACACATTCCTTTCTATTTGTAGTAAAATACGTTTCTTAGTTTCTAAACACATTATACATCACAAAAAATTATAATAAAATTGTGGACCTAAGATTTATTCCATGCAAGAAAACTTCTTACATATAATTGTTTTGATATAGAGGCTGTCATGATTTATGATGATAGTATTCGAGCTCACCTTGACTATTTTACCGAATAACTGTTATTTATCGTCCATACAACTATTGGATAACTCGTAACCCCCACCCTAACTTATTATACCGTTTTAAAATTTGCACGTTGCATATACTGTAATACTACTATATACTTGCTAAATATTCTAAAAATAGTACATTTTTTATTATCTAGAAAAAGCTATTTCGGGCGGAGTTAAATGGGAAGAGTGGAATTGAGGGTCTAAAGACAGTTGGGGTGGGGGCGGGTCTAAATACAAATACAATAAAATCAATTTTACAGCAACATCAGTTGTTCTTCAAAATTCTCGAGATCCAAACCCCCCAACTGAAACGAAAGGGAGGTCCCAATCACATTAACATTATACACTCTCTTTCATTCATCATCTTCTTCTTCTGCATCAAATGCACACCCGATTTGGATCTCCATCTAAACCCTAACCCTCCCACTCTTTGATCTGCATTTGAACTGAATTTCTTGCATTAATTTGGAAGAAGATGTATATGGCATATGGATGGCCACAGGTCATCCCTATGGAATCAGCTGGGCTATGCCCTTCTTCTTCTCAGCAAATTGTATACCTGAAGCTCATCAATCGCTTATTGCTCGTCGTTTCACCTACTCATCTTGAACTATGGTCCTCCTCCCAGGTCTGAATGAATGCAACAGTTGGAGATTTTCGATAATTAATTGAGTGCTGATTATTTTTCACGTTTCTTTTGTGTTGCAGCATAGAGTGAGATTGGGCAAGTACAAGAGAAGCTCTGATTCGATTCAGAAAGAAGGCGAGAATTTGCGTGCTGTTTGGAGTCCTGATACCAAATTGATTGCCGTCCTTGTAAGTGTCTTACATTGATTCGGCATCATGAACTCTTTGTAATGTAATGTTCCCTGAATAGAGCAGAATGAATAGAGAGTAAGACTCATATAGCCGACCTCGACTAGTTCGGGTAGTTGGTTGTGGAATCTGTCTTAATGAGTGGTATGTAAAATGATAATTTGTCATGTAAACTGAAACATGTGCTCCATTTGCATTTCAACAGTGGGACCGTTCAGGGCATCCCAAGTGCTTTACAGCTTACTTACCTACTGTATTGTCCTGGATTTATGGAAAATGTGATAGTTGATGATTTCACGCTCATAAACACTAGTATAAGATGTTTTACAATTCGAATTATCTTGTAAGAGTCGCTATACTTTTATGGACTCTTGAGAACTAAATTGCTTGCTGAGCTTTCTAGGAAAATTGGATTTGACTTTATACACTATCAATTCAATTGTCTCTGGTAAGTGTAAATATCATGTTAAATCCTATCATTATTAGTTAGGGGTTGATTAAAGTGAAAGCGGTTGTTGCTGACATTTAAAGAACTGTTACTGTTTGTTGCCCCTGTCTCTGATGCTGAGAAGTTAGAGCTGCTTTGATACTTGCGAAACAGTGAGTGCTTTTTATGCTTACTTTGTCTTACTTTCTTTATATTGCAGACCTCTTCCTTCTATCTACACATTCTGAAGGTCCATTTTACAGAAAGGAAAATACAAATTGGAGGCAAACAACCAACTGGTTTGTTTTTAGCAAGCATAACTTTGCTCTTGAATGAACAGGTGCCTTTTGCTAACAGGAACTTGACAATGTAAGTTACCCTGTTTATACTTCTTGACAATTTATTATTTTAATCTCAAGCTGAAAACTTCACCCTCCATGGATTTTTTTGTACTGTGAACTAAACAAGTCTTTCAATGTCCATGAGATACACTTGTTTTATTTATTTTATTTTTGATAAATCCGTGAGATCAGAAATGTATTCGAAAAATACCTTCTTTTCTCATAAGCTACCAGATGTCCACTGGTTATGAAGTCAAAGGTTGTTGGTACTGCATAGTCAAATATTTATGCAGTTTGGTTTGAGCAATTTGTACCAGGCAGGAGGGTTTGACATTTCCTCTGTCAAGCCCTAAAATAATTGTATATCTATCCAACAATTGATATTTTTGATTTTGTGCGTCAAAATATTTATCTTATTGAAAATCTTTTAAAAAAAGTATGTTACTGAATTTTGAAAGGTGGGGCTAATGCTCAATCAGTAACTGAAATAATCTACTCATATATGTAAATAGCTACATATCTGTAAATTGATTTTTAAAGGATCTCATGTTGATGTACCTGTCAAAAGAAAAGGGGAACCTCGTGACAATGCAAGACCTAGAGGATAGTGGAGTTAATAACCACGTAGTCTAAATCTTAATGTAAGATTCCCAAAAGAAAGGCTAGTTATTCTTTTTACATATTTGCTTGGCCCAGAGATCTCGTTGCTCATTTTATCTGTGTGCATTTTGAAAATGGCTTAAGTTGTCAATTAAGTAGTGATAGTTTCCACTGTAGCTTAAGTTATCACTCAAGTATAATTTTGTCTTCATTTGTCACCATATTGAGATCCTGAGGTCCTATTCGGTGTGCACTTTACTACTTGTGGATATTTTTGTTGTTTCACTGGCAGTTTATTTTGTGGAGAATAGAGAGATAGGTTCATTCATGTCTTTCATGCCAGATTCGTTTCTTCATTATTTAACTTATTGGCTATTTCTCTCAGCTGAAATACATAATTAGTTCATTCCCTGCATATGTGGCTTGCAGGAGCAATATAGTTTGTGACAACAAACATATGATAGTTGGGCTTTCTGATGGATCTCTGTATAATATATCTTGGAAGGGCGAGGTAATTCTTTTGAAACATGTCTTAATAGTATCATGCATTAATGTGAAAATTGTAGTTGACAGTTCTGGTTTATGTCTACTTATTAAAATTAAAGACTGTAGTAGTTCATTTCAGTCAGCAGAAAATGTTTGTTCATTTTATTTTTTTGTTGTATTGCAGTTTTGTGGAGCCTTTGATGCCTTTGATCTTGATGTTCAGCCTCATGATGGCAGTGGAGTTCCTAAACTAGCAAGTTCTTTGGAAAACGGCCTTGCTTCTGGCGGGAGTTTACCTTTATCTAAATTCAATCATCATTCGTTGAAAAACTCTGCCGTGGTTCACTTGGAATTCTCCTTACCCTTAAAGTTGCTTTTTGTGCTATTTTCTGATGGACAACTGGTCTTGTGTTCTGTGAGTAAAAAGGGTTTGAAGCAAATGGAGTCTATCAAAGCTGAAAAGAGACTGGGCTCTGGTGATGCTGTATGTGCTGCAGTTGCTTCAGAACAACAACTCCTTGCTGTTGGTACCAGAAGAGGTGCTGTTGAGTTGTATGACATTGCAGAATCTGCTTCACTTATGCGTTCTGTTTCTCTGTATGATTGGGGGTAAGCTTTTGCCATTGACATCCAAGGTTGGGAAAAGACAGGCACCCTTTTAGTGCAGCATTTGATTATTTTGTCCCAAGCTAAATTCATTTATATATTTCTGAGTGTTGTTTGGAGTGGGTATAAGCTTGATAATAGATGATTAAGTCAGTAATAATAGTATGTGGCAACTAAATTTATGATGATATGTGCTATAAGGAACCTGTTTTGCTTATAGTATTGAACAATGTGCATATATTTAAGTTTATTCAGCTTTCTTTTTCTGGTGAATAGAAAGTAAAATTTAAGAATCATCTATGTTAGATAATTATATATGTGATCATAGAGCTCACACTTGCTACCCAAGGGGATTATTTCAATTGTACCATCAATGGACAATGATATAGCCAATGGTATATTTTGTGTCCATATGACCTTTTCAGAAATAATTTTCTGTGTAAACCATGTGAAGCATATATCTGTGAAATTTTGGCAGTTAGCAGATAGTTGCGAAGCAAATCCATCAATCTAAACTGTTAGAATGAAAATATTCTACCTAGTTGGTCTGAGTTTGAGATGTTTTAGAGTAGTACTGACTTTTTAGCTCTGGCCACATCTTGTAAGAATGAAAAGAAGGTGATGGAAGATTCTGTATGAGGAATTTTGCAACAGTTAACAAAAGAATATAGGACTTTCCTTCAATAAACCTGCTATTCTTCTGCAGATATTCAGTGGAGGATACTGGGGCTGTCAGTTGTGTTGCATGGACACCTGATAATTCTGCTTTTGCAGTTGGGTGGAAGTTAAGAGGCCTAACAGTTTGGTCTGTTTCTGGCTGTCGCTTGATGTCCACAATTCGTCAAATTGGCTTAAGTTCTGCGTCTTCTCCAGTTGTCAAGCGGAATCAGGAATGTAAATATGAACCTATGATGAGTGGTACCTCGTTGATGAACTGGGATGAATATGGATACAAGCTTTATGCTGTTGAAGAAGGAACCTCAGAGAGAATTATTGCATTCTCTTTTGGAAAATGCTGTCTGAACAGAGGAGTCTCTGGGACTACTTATGTCCGACAAGTAATCTATGGTGAAGATCGGTTGCTTGTTGTGCAGTCAGAAGATACTGATGAACTAAAACTCTTGCATCTTAGTCTTCCAGTTAAGAGTTATATTAACTGAAGAATGTGGTTTATTCTTTTCTTTATGTTGCTTTTGTTTTTCCTTCTTGGGAAGCTCTGTTTCTAATGTAATTTCAACTCTCTGCTAGGTTTCCTACATCTCTCAGAATTGGCCAGTTCAACATGTGGCAGCTAGTAAGGATGGATTGTACTTAGCAGCTGCTGGCCTTCATGGACTGATCTTATATGACATAAGATTGAAAAAGTGGCGAGTTTTTGGAGATGTCACTCAGGAACAAAAGATCCAGTGCAGAGGCTTGTTATGGCTTGGGAAGATTGTGGTTGTCTGCAACTACGATGATTCTTCTGACGGGTGAGCTATCTATGTGCATTAGCGAATTACCTATACAGCATCAACTTATGCTGTATGAGATAGATGAGCACATTTCAAACAGACTAGCACATTTACATTTGTTATTATGTCCTGCACAAGGTATGAATGTACAGGATATGCATGTTCATATATTGGATTTCTCCAACACCTTACTGCTGATTGACGTTGACTTTGAATTTAAAGGTCTGTTCTGATGTTTAAACTGGTTTATTTAGAAACTCCCCACTGATTTGTGGTTTACTCTTAGATAACAATGCATTTAAGAGGCGAGGTAATCACTTTCAATCAGGGAGCGCCCAACAGTAAAAAAGCATCTTTTGGCATGAGAATCTGGATGAGTGACAATTAATAATGTATAGTTGAATAAATGGTGATTATAATGTGAAAAACATTTCAGGAATATTTTGAAAAGTAGAGAACTTGATATGCATCTAGTTCGATAAGCTTGGCCACGAAAGCGTGCGCCTTGGGGTAGAGTGGCATCCTATTCAGGAGCCACAGCTTACCCTTGAATGTCGATCTGTTTGGCCACAAGAGGCAGCTAGTATATGAAATGGATGTCCTTGTGCTCACAAGAGTTTGTTATGGTCAGACAGATGCATGAAGGTTGCAGCAAATATGGTCTACACTTATATATCAAGTGTTTCCTTCAAGAGTCCTCTATTTGTCTCTGTTTCTGTGTGGATATATGGTGCTGGGCAATATTTGTATGGAGGGAGAGAGTCATTTTTCTTATTGAAGGGCGAATACAGCTTTCCAGTTGTAGATTAAGTATTTAGATTCTTATCAAGAGGGTGCTCGAGATATAGCTTTTAATAGAACTTGTTCAACATTGATTGGAATTGCAGGTATGAATTGCTTTTCTATCCCAGATATCACCTTGATCAGAGTTCACTACTATGTCGGAAACCTTTGCTTACCAAGCCGATCGTCATGGATGTTTACCAAGATTATCTACTTGTCACTTACCGGCCCTTTGATGTCCATATTTACCATGTGAAATTATCTGGTGAACTAACACCTTCAAGCTCTCCCGATTTACAGGTGAAGCTTCCTTAGTGTGTATGCTCTATAAAATTGTGTCAAAGTCAATTTTGCATTTTAAAGCTCGAGATATATAGCAGAATTTCTTTTGAACAAGAGTCTCATATCTGTCATGCGTTTTTAAGTGATAACATGACAAACAGCTTTCTACAGTACGAGAGCTATCAATCATGACTGCAAAGAGCCATCCTGCTTCAATGCGTTTTATTCCTGATCAGCTCCCAAGAGAAATTGTTGCAGGAAATGGTGGCCTGTCAACTTCTTTGGATCTTTCAGTCAGAGAGCCTACCCGGTATGTATTTATTGTTGAATGTTACATCTCTGAATTGGACCCTATATTGCCGCATGCTAGTATCGAGATGTGCAGGATGTGGTGGTTTCTTATATTACTGATATGTGGTCTAAGACATGTTGTCATTTTCTTGTGTTTGAATGTGCTTTCAGATGCTTAATACTGCGGACAAATGGAGAGCTTTCACTTCTTGATTTGGATGAGGGGAGAGAAAGAGAACTCACCGACTCTGTGGAGTTGTTTTGGGTTACCTGTGGTCAGTCAGAGGAGAAAACAAGCTTGATTGAGGAGGTTTCATGGTTAGACTATGGCCACCGAGGAATGCAGGTAACAGTTTTCTTTAGCAGTTGAGTTTTTGTAAATTTCTGTACTTACCTTACATGTCTGATGTATATACTGGTTAAAAGCTCATTATTACAGGTTTGGTATCCATCTCCTGGTGTTGACGCTTTTAAGCAAGAGGATTTCTTGCAGGTATTCAAGTTGCTATTGCTAGAGTCCACATATTTGTTTGTCTTTGATTTTACACCATCTATTTAATTGTCCATGTTTCAGTTATTAGTAGCTGTTAACTGATTCAAGAAATACAGCTTTTGATCTGTTTTGATATGCTCTGTTGTATGTGCAAGCTTGCTTTCCCTTTTTCTTTCTTTTCTCTTGAGGAGAGGAGTTTGGGAAGAAGACTAAGGAGAAGTTGACGGGATCAACAATGAGTAAGGGAAGGTTAAAGAACCCAGATATTTTCTGGCGTAGGTTGTTTGGGATCTTGAAGTTCTTGAAAGTGCTTAAGCATTGTCAAACAATATTAGGGGCTATTTAAAGTTTTAACAGTGAAATATAGCTGAAGGTGGAACCTGGAGTGAAGTTTAAATAATGGAGCATTTCATGATGTCATTTGAAACAAGAAATGAAATACCCTCATGGGTATACTTCTGACCCTTAAGATTCATCTTTTGCAGGATTCAACCATCAGAATAAAGTTACCAATTTCAAAAAAAAAAAAAAAAAAAAAAAAAAAAAAAAAAAAGGATTCAACCATCAGAATACTATTATTTTGCATCTTTGAAATATACAAGTTATACTTCTTCTGCTTATGACCAACTAAGGTCCGCGGATCATTAGCAATACCTCACCACCTGTTATGATCTTAGCTTATCATTCATTGCCCCAGATCATCAACTATTATCATGCATAAACGCTCTTTTTCATTAAAAAAATCATTAACTATTATCATGCATAAACCATCTTCTGTAAAAACCTATTATCATGCACAAACCTAAAATCTCATTACCTGGCCTTTGCCTTTTGTCTAGATTCTAACCTGCTTTTCTTTCTTTTATTAACATATTTGATGTGATCTTGTAGTTGGATCCGGAGCTGGAATTTGATCGCGAGGTGTATCCTCTTGGTTTGCTGCCAAACGCGGGAGTTGTAGTTGGTGTCTCCCAGAGAATGTCATTTTCCGCATGTACAGAGTTCCCATGTTTTGAGCCTTCTCCTCAAGCTCAGACTATTTTGCATTGTCTACTTCGACATCTTCTACAGGTACTATGCAAATTATTTGTATTCAAAGGTTAAAGTGAGACAACTGATGGAGTATCTAGTTATTGATAAAAAAGTGAGAGTTTGAAACGCTGTTTTTGTTTTATAGTGGCGATTGTTTCTCTCGTGTGCTGCCTTGGACTTCTTTGTCTAAATATACTATCTTGCTATTACTTGTTATCGGTACTCCTTTCATATTCTTTGTTGTTATCTCCGATTTAGTTTCTAACTATTTGTCTTGCTATCATTTGCTATTAGGGCTCCCTTCACCTTCTTTAGCCGAGGGTCAATCGGAAACAGTCTCTCTACCCTTCCAGGGTAGGGGTAAGACTGCGTACATCCTACCCTCCCCAGACCCACATGGTGGGATTATACTGGGTTGTTGTTGTTGTTGTTGTAGTGGCGATTGTTTCTAAATTCTAATCTATGAAAGAAATAGAACATATTCTCTTTCTCCTAGGAAGCTGATGCAGACATCTGTTGAATCATCAGTGCCAAGATGAGCAGATTTTCTTTGCACATTTTAGAGATAGATTGATAGATATAGAGAGTAATGGTACATTACAGTGAAATTGCATTACCCATTATGCGTAACATGCTTTGCGCGTGTGTGCGTAACATGCTTTGCGCGTGTGTGCGTGAGAGAGAGTTAAACCAAAAAAATTGTATTACCAAAACTTTGTGCTTTGAGAATGAAATTGTATTACCCATTATGTGCTTTCATCAAACTATTTTTCAATTTACAATGTAAAGAAAGGTTAAACCAAAAAATTGTATTACCAAAATTATGTGCTTTGACAATGAAATTGCATTACCAAAATTATGTGCTTTGACAATGAAATTGCATTACCCATTATGTGCTTTCATCAAACTATTTTTCACTTTACAATGTAAAGAAATTATGGTATTATCATAATTACTTGATTGCTATTAAATGATACGATAATATAATGCACATCAACATTCATTAGTATTTATCTCAGATCAACTCATGAAGTTCCTCCATCCCTAATCAAATGCTTCCTTTTGCTTCTTCAGAGCCTTTTGGGGCATTTTCTTTGAATTTGGTATGATTAATTATCTTTGCAAATATGACTTATATTTAGAAAATGATAAGTATCACAAATAGTTTTTGATTTATCGAAGTTATAAGTGTGATTTCTGACAAGAGAAGCCACAAGTATAGAAATTATATCATGATAAGGTAGTAATTTTCTTATTTATTTGACAAAATATAACATAATTTTTTTCCTATTTTAGGAAGATTTTATACGACTCAATTTGTAAAGGAGTATGCATTTAATCATTCATGTTTAATCCTACTCCGTTCATCTGTTAGTTATTGTTCATGTTTTCCTTGTTTCCTTTTTGTCTTAGCAGTCTACGTTTTTATCTGAATAACCGTTCATCTCCGAGACCTTAGTATTATTTTAACAGTTTGTTAACTGTGAGGATTTACATTAAACAGGATGAATGAACAACTTCATTTTCTTATAATCTCGCTTACTGTTTTGGCAGAGGGATAAAAAGGAAGAAGCTCTAAGATTGGCACAATTATCTGCAGAGAAGCCACATTTTTCGCACTGCCTAGAGTGGCTTCTTTTTACTGTGTTTGAGGCCGACATTTCTGGGTAATTTTCACCAATTTGATAAGTAGTTTGTAAGATTATCACTTGCTATCCAAAATACTCGTGCTGACCTTTTCGTCATGGATGTTTTTCTGGTCCTTAGAGTTCTGATATTCAGGAAGTTTTCACGGGAACATTGTTGAATCACAAATAAAACCTTGCTCTAGCACTCCCTCCATCCCATCATATATATATATATATATATATATATATATATATATATATATGATGGATCTTGGAGTAGAAGGATCCAATAGTCTTATTTTTGGCTTGAATTTGGACATCAATTCCTTCTGTTAATTAAAATAAAATTCACATATTTAAAAGCTCTCCAAAAAAAAAGAATCAAATCGCACTTTTACAATTTGATGATATAGATAAATGTTTAAGAAAATCGTAGTTAAAGAAAAACCAGTTGACTCTGAAAATAGTAGGAGTAAGTAGTTTTGAGAAAAACTAAAATGAGGTAGAAACTTTAGTCTTTGTTGAATAGTTGTCTCTCGGACTGCATCTTTTGGTGGAACTTGGAAGTTTTCTTGTTGAGATTGTCACTAATTTTGTATGACTTTGATCTGACCGGTCTTCTCCGAGCTGTTTTTTCTCCCTCTGCCAAACCCATAGCACTTATATTTTCATTATAGTTGTATAATATGCGTCTTCTTTTACAGGAAAAACCCAAGCAAAAATCAGAGTGTTATTCCCAACCATTCAACAAACTTGTCACTTCTGGATAAGACATGTGATTTAATAAGAAATTTTCCGGAGTACTTTGACGTGGTCGTTAGTGTTGCAAGAAAGACTGATGGCCGGCATTGGGCAGATTTATTTACTGCTGCTGGGAGATCGACTGAGTATGTAAAAGCATTTATTTTGTAACCTTTACCACGTTACTGGATGAATGAATTTTAACAAAAGAGCAGTTTAATGTATATCAAAAGCCTATTGGATAGTTCATATGTTGTAGAAACTCAATTCTTGTTGTGTCCAATTCCGTTATGAGCTAATTCATCTCTATGTTTAGGCTATTTGAGGAATGCTTCCAAAGGAGATGGTATCGCACTGCGGCTTGCTATATACTAGTAAGAGTTACAGCCTTACAGGCTTTCAGTTTCAAATTTCTGTCTGCAATTTCCATCTCGTCTTTGAGCGACAAACCGTATATCTTCTCTGAGCTTCCCTGTCTTTCGAAGGGGCTGGGGCTGCTTTAGTTTGTGTTGAAGACTTTGTGCAATATCTTTCAGGAAGTCATACCTTTGGATCTCTTTGTTTGATATGCTTCTTGCTGCAGGTAATTGCTAAGCTTGAGGGTCCAGCTGTAAGTCAGTATTGTGCATTGCGTTTGTTGCAGGTAATCATGCCAGATGTAATAAATGTTACTCCCTCCGTTTCAATTTAGATGAGTTAGTTTGACTCCGCACGGAGTTTAAGAAGAAAAAGACTTTTGAAACTTGTGATCTTAAAAGTTTAAGGGGTAAAAGCTTTATAAGGTCATGACATTTGTGTGGTTATAAAAGTTTATCATTACGGGTAAAAAGGGTAAAATGAAGAGTATAAAGTTGAATTATTTCCAATTGAAGAATTTAAGGGGTAAAAGTTTTATAGGGTCATGACATTTGTGTGGTTATAAAAGTTTTATCATTAAGGGTAAAAAGGGTAAAATGAAGAGTTTAAAGTTGATTTATTTCCAATTGTAGAAATGTATCATTCTTTTTGGAACGGACTAATAAGGAACGTGTGTCATCTAAATAGAGACCGAGGGAGTTGCTTTTATACCCTATCCATGTAATCTGTTGAAGTATTTCCCTGGATAATAATATAGTTGAAGGGAAAAATTTAATGAACAATTCCTCTTTTTGGTGAATAGGTAATTTTTGTCGCTGAACGATTTCCTTTAGATGTGCGTAAACACTCTGTTGGATGCCATATTTGCTGCTTGAAAATCTGAAATTTATCTATTTGGGCTCTCTGGTCCATGCAGCAGCTTTGAAACCAATATATTTGAAGCCAGCATCTGCCTTTTTATTACTCTTGACTTCTAGTGAAATTCCCTCTTAATTATTTCTCTTTCTTTCCCTCCTTTTGGATTCAAATGTTGGATAATTATTGATCTTGTGTTTTTACATAATTGATGGCCTATCTGTATGTCTACCTTTGTTCTATATGCTAAAGAAGAGGATGCAGCTTCAGTATGCTTATCTTTAATTTTTCTTTTTTCATTTTTTCTTAAAGTAGTAATTTGGGTTTTCACTTTTCATGTAATTTCCAAAGAATTTCTCATTTTATAAGAGGTTGCTGGTATGGTTACTTTTGTTAGAGCCTTGGGCATTTCTGATGAGCAGTTTAACTAATACTCGTCCTGAATATGAAGATGGGTATCTTAAGTTTTGCTAAAAGAATTTGGGTTTCATAAGTTTTGAACTTTTGGCCTTAGCTGTATGGTCTGTGGTGTTCTTTTCGTAGCAAGCGTAACTTAAAAATGTCGCTCTCCTTAAAGTAGGGAAAGGTAAATTCCCAATACGCAGAATTGTTAGTCTACAACGCTAAAAAAATTCACCAAAAAAAGCTGTGAAGTTAACAAAGGGCAGGGGGCGATACAAGGAAATGTTCTCCACGTTTGCATACTTGATCTTCATTTTGATTTCATAATTCTTTTTATTTTCTGCGTGGATGACTTCATCAAAGATTTGTTGAAACAAGACCAGTTAAATATATGAGGTTTGCCTATCAAAAAAAGGATCTGCTATATAGCCTCATATTGTTTTAAATTTCTTAGGCTTTGGACAGAAGATGGCCTGCATAGTTAGCGATGCGGGAAATTTGGTTATGTATCAGACGGGTCTTCCTTTTTTTACTCTTAGATATTGTGATTCATGAACAATAGCCTATAATTCACCTCCCTTTATTATATCATCTAAGGAAGCTCTTCAATTCATTATCTTGTTTAAATTGTGGCTAGTGTTCCAAATTGAATTTCTTTTTAAGTAATGACAGTCATTCAATTTATATCTGGGGTAAAATGAATTTTTCCCGAGTATCCAAACGATTGTCTTGGAGTTCTTAGTTATCGTGTTCCTCAGTGAAGTGTGTGTGCACAGACACTCAAGAGGCAGGCATATCCCTTATCCATCACATTACTTTTTTGTTGTTATTTGTTAACTCCATAACTTTAAGATGATTTTTTGTACTCCTTACCTGGTGGTTGGTGGAGCTTGCTTGACTAGAGTTTTGGATGGTGGTAATGGAAACTTAGTCGTTTTAATCAATCGATCAATCAGCAGTGCTTTATTACCAGATTAATTGGGCTGGCTATATGAATCCTCTAAATCGAAGTCCGCTCTTTGCTTCAACTATGCTTCAGTTCATGATTAATTGGGACCTGCGATATGAGTCCTCTAAATCCCTTCTGCTTTTTGCTGGTTCATTTCATTCCAGCAATCATTTTTCAACATCAGATATTTTAATGATTTGTGAAATTTAAATTTACTTCTGAACATGTATTCGTGGAACCGTGAGGCCTGAAATATGTTTCTGAATGGTGTTACCTATTCAGTTGTTTGTGCTAGTGCACGAGTGGCTTCTTGTTCAAATATGTTCTCTTATATATTTGGAGCTACAACTCTTTTTTGTACCTACTGCATCTTCTTGATGCCATTAATGGAACTTCTTACTTCATAAAAAAAATAATGTTTAACTGTTGCAAGTATTTGATGCATTTTGTGATGTGATATCCCTTATGCATGTCCTTTTTGATGATTGCCATGACTATTGTCATCTGCAAAACATCAAATTGACCGGGTAAAGGATAAATGATATTTGGTCCCAGGCATTTCAAATTTATTAACAAGATTTTAATGAACTTTAATTCAATTTTTTTCCAAACGGAGATCAAGAAAACACATACATGGTAAAGTCAAAACATTTCAGAACATCAGCAACTTTGGACTTACTCCTTGACCTAACATGGTGTTCTCCTCTTGCCCAGGCAACATTGGATGAGTCTTTATACGAACTGGCAGGGGAACTGGTATGAACTAGGATGTCGATCATGCTTCTTTAACAAGATAATTGTCTTCTCTGTGTGAAGTATTCACACTTTTATCTTTGGTTTTCAGGTGAGGTTTCTTCTCAGATCTGGACGGGAATATGAACCCACAACTACTGATTCTGAGAAGCTATCTCCTAGATTCTTTGGATATTTTCTGTTTCCTTCTAGTTACCGGAGACAAACTTTGGAGTCCAAAGGGTAGATATTAATTAGTGCCAGTTCTTTGTTTTATTTTTTAGCATAAGTTGGCACCAATAGTCTGGTGCTGATGATGGAAGAAGACTTTCACTTACTTTGTTCCTTTTCTTTAAAAATATTTGGAGCAGTTCATTTAAGGAGCAGAGTGCACATGTTGCTTCTGTTAAGAATATTTTAGAAAGTCACGCAAGCTATTTGATGTCTGGAAAAGAACTGTCAAAGCTTGTTGCTTTTGTGAAGGGCACACAGTTTGACCTCGTGGTATGATTCTGACACACTTTTATTGATTGTATCCTATTATGTTATTTAAAACAGATCATGTGATATAAATGTCTTGCAGGAATATTTGCAACGAGAAAGATATGGAAGTGCTCGGTTAGACAATTTTGCTTCAGGGCTTGAACTTATTGGGCAGAAGGTACTAACTAGTAATGCTTGCATATGTCATGTAGAATGCTACCAGTGTATAAGCTTCATTATCATATATGGTTCGTATCAGATGGATGGTAAGGTGAATTATGTCTATAAACTATTTTAAGCTCTTGCATCACAGGGTTTTTCTCTCAGAGATGTGGTTGGGGCACTTTGTCTCCAGAGAATTTGAGAAGTTTCTACTTTGTGATCAAGTTATGAGTTTACTGATCTTTGTGGTGTAGCAAAGTACTTTTCAATCAATCTGGTCTCTTGTTTTCATGCTTTTTAGTGTTCTCTTAATTATACCCGTAGATGTTCCAGTTCACGTAACAACTTTGACTTATGCCAATCAGATCCCAAATGGTGCCTGAATTTCATTTTTAGATGTATTTTGTTTAGTACGTTTGCTTATATGCATTTATGTTTGCTTATCTACATTCTGAAGGTGTGTTCAGCTATAGATGTTGTTGAACTTAATACTGATACTGATTTTTTTTTTCTTTTGAATCATCAGCTTCAGATGGAAACACTGCAAAGTCGTTTAGATGCAGAGTTCCTTTTGTCTCATATGTGCTCAGTCAAGTTCAAAGAGTGGATTGTAGTACTGGCCACACTTTTGAGGCGGTCTGAGGTCTGGCTAACTTCCCTTTATCGAACTACATGAAAGATGGTTTCCCTTTACTTTTACTGCTTACATTCCCCTTTGGGCGAACTTCAAAATCTGCTTATTTTGAGAATCACTTTTGTTAGTTGTAAAACTCACAGGTTTCATTTTATTATTTTTGCTCAGGTCTTGTTTGATTTATTTCGGCATGATTTGCGATTGTGGAAAGCATACAACATTACTTTAAAGGTAAATCTAATATGTCATTTCTTATTTACTCTTAACTTCATTTGTGTGTCTCACTGTGGTTTTCCTTTGTATCTTCAGTCCCATCCATCATTTGTCGAATACCATGACTTGGTTGAAAGCTTGGATGAAAAGCTTTCATCTGCTTCAAATTCAGAAGAGGTGTGAGCTATCTGGATGTAAAGAGTCTTGAACAGCTTTTCAGAAATTTAAAAGAGCTTCTAGTGAGATCATCTGCTTCAAGCGTTAACTTTCAGGCACCAACTTGACATCAGCATAAATGGTTACCACTATATGGGGCTGGGAGTTGAGTGGCTCTGTGAGAGATTTTCAGTTGTCCACATCTCTGTCTTGCAGAAAATTATTTTGTAGATAGGCATATCATTGCTATTAGTTCTTTGATTACCATCTTTTCTTGATTCATAGTTTGTATTAAATTTTAGCTTTTCCATTGAGGGTGTGGGTGATTGTAATGAAAAGGGGTACCTGTTGTATGAAAGACCTGATCTTATAAATAGAGAATAGAGAAGATTTTGTCCATTCCTGCATCACTTGGTCCGTGTTCCTTTTTCTTTTGTTCTTCTGATTGCAATAGATTGTAAACTTTTTATCTCTATAGTATCTGGAAACTGCACAGGTTTTTTCGGAAGATATGTTTAGCTTTGCCAGTTCAAGATGGTGTTTAGGCACTATTGGTAACCCCCCCCCCCCCCCCCCCCCCCCCAACACACACACACACCCCTTAAGGACTAGGAATTGGAATTCTTTTATGCAAGTTGAAGGGAGGGTGGGATGTGACATGCTTAAATGGAGTGGTATAGACAGATCATTCATATAATCAAACCTCAACTTGCTTGGAATTGATGCATAGTCATGAGTTAAAACAAGTACACTGGAATATAAGTTAAAACGAGTAGACTAGAAAGTTTCAGACCCAGTCTTAGGAAAAATTATTTTAGAAGCTTGGTTTGGTTTATTTATCAATAATAAGTTGGGTATGACTGTATGAGATGGTCTTTGTTTAGTCTTAGCTTCCCAAACAAATACATGTTCTATTCAAATCCCATGAAACTTATTTCCTCTTCCAAGACTCTACTTACAATACCTTACATACATTCGACAAAAAAATAATGTAACCTAGGACAAACATACTCACTATACCTATTTGAATATGCATATCGATCCAACCAGAAGGCTGGAACATATTACAGAGCATAATATCTATATAGATACTGATGCATTCTTACATAGTCCTTTTAAGCTAGGTCGTAGTTGAGAAGACGTGTAAATCACCAGGTGAAGCTGATGGACTCGAAGTGCAGATTCTCAACCAAACCAGATGAGCAAATGGCTGCTACGTCGTGCCTCAAGGTTTTCGGTCCAGAGGCAAGTACTCCAACACTTGCTCCTTTAACTTCTAGCAAAATTCCTGCAAAAGAACTTCATTTAGTTACCCAAACATAGAGAAGTTATAAAAAAAGGTACTAAATAGTTTTAATTATGCAAAGATATTGTTACTCTTGAGATCAGGTCTCTGGCCATAATGCTTCTTGATTGATTTGTTGAGTGATTGTTGAGGAAGACTTTCCAGCTCTTGATCAGCATAAGCTAATAATGAGTTTAAAGATTTTGTCGAATCAGCCATGTCTTGAATCTGTTTAGTTTCCCTAGCACTTTTGTTCTTGTTCCAAAGGAAGACTGCACTTGCTGCAATTACTATAGAAACTGCTATAAACAGCATGTTGAACAATGCCCTTGTGTGGTATGGGAATACCTTGTTAGTACCATGGTCCATAGGGTAAACATAGTATTGGTAAAGTAGCCCCACAAATAGAATGTAAAGAGCAAATGAGGAAGATATTATAGCAGCAAGCCAAAGCCAGTTGTTTTGGCCTAAAATAGGGGTTATGGGTGCATCAGAATGGTTAGGTTTGAACCAAACGGTTCGAAGGGGTTCGGGTTTTTCTTGTGCTGGTTCATTCTCTCTGGTAATATAAGCCTCAATTTGTAGGTCAAGATTAGAACATCCTGAAGGAGTGCCTGATAAAGGAAGAAGTAGGTCTAACATGGAGAGTTGAGAAGAGTTCTTGAATACACTGACTAATAAAATCTTGGGGGTTTTGCATTTCAGTGTTGAGCTCATATATATCAGCTCTCTGATTATTGAAATGAACGGAGTGATTCCACTTCCTCCACTTATTAGCACCAATGTATCATGCCTGTGATTAAAATGGCTACATCATCAAAAAGTACATATAAAAAGAATTTACACGATTAAGCCACTTATAAGGTAATTACATGTAAATGTTTATCACAAGACTAGCATTAATTGTTAATCTAGTAACATGTATCCACAAGTTAAAAATACACTGATACCATTAAAGTTTCCGTACACTGTTAGTATATACAACTTAAAAACCAATAATGCAGTACATATAAAGGCGGACCTAGGATTTGAAAGTGGCAGGGGCACCACTATCGAATAAAAACTTGAGCAAATGCTGGAGCACGATCAAACTTAGGCAGCGCACTAAAAGTCAAGTTGTGCCCCCGAATTAGCTGCCTAAGCTTTGAGTCTTAAGGTGCCAATCAAAATATATAATACATATATTTTAGATATATACATCCTAAGGGTAGGTCCGCCTCTGATGCAATATGAACATGTCGTGGAATACTAACCTTAGGAAATGAGTGGAAGCAGGTCCATAGGGTCCTTCAACAGAAACATCAAGACGATCCACAGGGGAAGGCAAAGAGAGAACATCGTAAAGTTTCTTGGTCCAGCTTCCTTCACATTTGATGACAACACTAATTGTATCTGATTCTAAGTTACTGTTTGAAGTTACAGTGAATGGATGCCACTGCAGCTTTGATATACTTGGTACATTTAGGAACATGACGCTCGTTGGAGAGTACTCCAAACCTACAAATCATAAATAAATAAATATAAAAGTTTTAGAAATTCGTTGCATTGTCAGTGTATGGAAGTTAGTTGTTTATATTTTTTTTTGCTTGAAAAGGCGGAAATGGTTACCTGGTATTTTGGAGAAGTTGAGTTCAAAAGTTTCACAAGTCAAAACTCTGGCTGAAACTAAACGAACTTTTTGTTTGGATTGTAAGAATCTCAAGTATCGATCGATGAGGAAGAGGAAGAAACCAGGAAGCATAATGCAGGCATAGAACATTCCAGTGTGGAGTAAGAAGAAAGCCATGAATAGAATGTAGAGATAGTGAGTGTAGAAGAAGAGTTCAAACATTCTTCTTCTTATTGCTGGAAATGTTGTTATCCATAATACTATTCCAACCAGTAAACCAATCTCTCCAGGTACATTTGATATGTAATGTGGATCCCATTTCAGCATCTGCATTAAACCAAGACTATAGTAAATAAGACACGATCAAGATGAATAATATGATGTAAAACACAGTAAATTCAAGGATGAATTACTTAATCTTATTCTACCTTTATCAATTTCCCCTCCGATCTCCCCCCCCCCCCCCCCCCCCCCCCCCCAGACAAAAACTCCCCCC
>ML241849.1:64825-87338 GCA_005239495.1 Nicotiana undulata
CCTTTATCAATTTCCCCTCCGATCCCCCCCCCCCCCCCCCCCCCACACAGAGTTAAATACTCCCTCGGTCCCAACTTATGTGACACTTTTCGAGATTCAAATTTTTATTAATTTTGATTGTGTATCTGAACATAGAATCTATAAGTTTTTCGAAATTAATTTTATATTATTGAAAATTATGTAAAAAGTGTTATAAGTTAAATAATTAATAATTCAAAAGATATATAAAAACTATGATCAAAGAATAACTCATTAGACTCTCGAATTGTGATTTAAACTAATGATACCATAGTTAGGATGGTAGAATTGTAAATCAATGGATGTGAAGTATCAGGGCACCAATACATTTTGTAATATCGGATTCAGACATAGTAAAAATATATATTCCCTCATTTCTAGTTTATGTCAGCCTTTTCGGAAATACAAGAGTTAAACTGGCTAATTTTTAGAGTATATTCGGATATAGAATTTTTAATTTTCTTGAAATAAAATTTAAATGTTTAGAAACTATGTAAAACAAAAAATACTATAAGTCACAACTAATTAATTATTTAAAATATTTAAGAAGTATTTAAAAAAATTATTTGACTCTCCAAGTAATAATAGTATCACATAAAATGAAATAGATGCTTAGCTCAAGCTAAAAGCAATGAGTGCGTCCGCACCTATGGATCTTTAGTCTATCTATTTCGTTGATTAGAAATTACTAATTTCAGTATATACCTCCGTCCATCTACCAAGTACCAAGGTAAAGATTAGATAACAATATGATCACGTCATTTAGGCATCATGCTGGCGTGAGCTGCTCTCTTCTAGACTTAGATGCCAAATGGATTGCACACTTAAAAAGTTTTGTTTGGTTGATTAGTGGTGTAGAATATGCAGGGAAACTTATCAATCATTCTATTGCTTCATTCTCTTTTTTGATGGTGGCCCAAAAGGAAGAATCCATAAATTAGGAAAAGACCAAACAGTAAGGGCTTCATGAAAATGCCAAACTGCGATAGGCAAACAGTTCAAACAAATGGTTGTGGTGCAGTGGATGAGATTGCTCCAGAGATTTCGCGTTCGAGTCTTGAGTATGGAAAAGTCCTTCGTAGGGAGCGCTTCCCCCTGATGGAGCCTTACGCAGCACGAATCCGAATATAATCGCACTTTAATGCGAGTACCGAATACCGGATGAGAAATCAAAAAAGAAAAATCGTGATGCGGTCCAATTCCCACTCTATTGTGGTATCGCTATTATAGCTAATGGCATGGGGAGTGGGCTCTTGCACTTTTGTTCTGAAATCCCAATCAAACTTCCAAATCTAGTGGAACCTTAATTTAGTCTGACGAAGGTTTCCAACATTTAACTGTCTCACCAAACTTTTATTCGCATTATAATTGTTTCACTGTGTTAGTTTTAATCACTATGTATTATCATTCAATTAGAATTTTTTGAAACATGTTACTCGGTTGATATAAAGTAAAATAAGTTTCTTGACTAAATTTAGAGACTTTTCTTAGCACAATCGGCAAAAAATATGTGGAAGATTGAACTCACACTTACTATGTGGAAAATTTTGCATCAATACTACTCCATCTGTTTCACTTTATGTGACACTCTTCACTTACTGAGATTCAAATTTCGTAATTTTGACCGTGAATTTAAACATAGAATCTTTAAATTTTTTAAAATAAAATTTACATGCGTAAAAACCACGTAAAGAGTTATTATAAGTCACAATATTTAATAACTCAAAATAATTAAAAAGTATATAAATGAATTGCGCAAAGAAGGATTTGTTTGATTCTCGAAATCCGAATGGAACAGAAAGAGTACTAAATTATTATAATAGCCTGTTTGTCCAATCTTCTAAAATCAGCTTATTTTGAGAAGTGCTTTTCTCAAAAGTACTTCTTAAAAAAGTGCTTTTGGTGAGAAGCAGTTTGTGTTTGGCTAATTAATTTGAAAAGCACTTTTGAGCAGTAATTAGTGTTTGACCAAGCTTTTGAAAGTTGCTTCTAAGTGTATTTTGTTAGGATTTTGCCCTGAATTTCTAATTCTATTAGGATTCCTTTTTCTTGAAAGAATGGAAAAAAACTCCTAAAAGGATTAAATCTCCTTAATATGTCTTATCCTTTTCTTTGAAGACAAGTTTTGCACATCTATAAATAAGGACCTCTACTTCTCACAAAATAAAAACAACAAAAGCATCCACAATGTAGTCATTAAAGAGTTTTGTTTAGGGGAAGATTTTTCTCTCGATAGTTTTCTTTCTTTTATATTAGTTTTATCATATGTAGATCAATTGATCAAACAATTATAAACTATTATGCTTAGTTTAGTATATTTTTCTTCTATCGTCATGACTTATCGTTCATCAAGCTTTGTATTGTTAGTTTCTGCATGCACCATGTTATTTCGATCCCAACATATTTTTCTCAAAAGTGCTTCTCAGAAAAGTGCTTTTGGAGAAAAGCTACTTTTTTCTACTTCTCCAAAACTGCTTCTATTTCTCCGCAAAAACACTTTTTACCTTAATTTTTGGCCAAAAGTGCTTTTGGCCCAAAAAAACACTTTTGGCCCAAAAAAAAGCTTGGTCAAACATACTATAAGTCTTACTGGTTTTTGGTATATGGGCTTATTTATTGGAAAAAAAGAGCTTCTAAACTTTAAGTTATGAGAAATTAAAAAAATCTAAACATTTCTTGGTCATGTAATTAATTAAGATACTCAACCCCTAATTTTTAAAAGAACAATCATTCTAATTGAAAATTAACTAATTTTAATTTGTACTAGCTTTTGCCTTCTGTTATGAAAAGAGTAAAAGGTTTGGGCAGAGAAAATGTAATGATGAAACCTTCTATTATCACATTATACATGACTGCTCCTCACTTAATTGGATAATGACCTTAGAAAAAAGAGTGATGATACATAGCTATCTGATTTTGCTTTTTTGAATTCTGTTAGGTAAGAGCTAGACCTGAGGCACAATTATTACCAAATATGCATATTTTTTAACGTATTACACTATATATGAACGCAAATTCTTTTTAAAAGTGAAACTATAAAAACTTTGCACTCAGGTAAAATTGCAGTATCTACAAGGACACCAACCACCCTACAAAAGTTATCATTGTTATTCGGTTACATCAATAATAATAACTTTATTGTATAATATTATCGTTATATTATTTTTTTAAGATGAAAAATATATCGAACGTAAAGTAAAAGGAAAGAAGAAAAGAGATGAACTCACTTTCTTCAATTTGAAGAATTAACTTAAATAATTATTCGTCTAATTTCTTAAAATAAAAATAATCAATTGATATGCATTATATATATAATTTATATATACTGACCCGCTATTTATATAAAGATTCTTCAATTTCCTTAAATTTGAATGATGTTAATGTGCTACATCACCCATACTTTTGATATATGGTGAGGTTTGAAACCTAGTGAACTTAATATTCACATCTTCTTTTGAGTGTGGGCACTATCAACTTAACAACATGTTATTATTGAGTGGCAAACCAAGAAAATTTGGGGTGTAATGATCATCTATAAGTTAAGTTTCAAAAATTGCTTTATCTTCGTTTTGACCTTCTCTTGAATCTTAATAAAGTATAGTTTCTTGGACATGAAGTTCACGTAGCAATATCTCTATATATCCTAGAATTTCAAACTTTATTTTTTCTTAATTCAACCATAATTGATGCGGTTTGGCAATTAATTACACATCATAATAATCAGGCAGCCTTTAAGTTATGGAAATCTTGAAAATCCAACACCAACCACCCCCACCTTCTCAAAAGAGTACTGTCTTTTTAAGATAGAAAGTTACAATATTTAGTGCACTTGATACAAAGAAATTAGAGGAATATAATTAACCTAAATGCTTAAACTAAAAACACCCGGTGAATATATAATATATGTATATCGGCTAAAAAAATAAACAGTGAATTATCTAGCTAGCTATTTTTGTGGTATTAGTGTAATAAATTCCTTAAGATCGTCATTGAAAATCTCATTTCTTATAGTGTCGTGTTATAAAGAGCAATCTTGGGATGTGCAACATTTTATAGATTTAATTTCTACAGTATTTGATAGTAGAATACAGCAAAATTTAGGATAGAATTCAAGAATACATTATGAATAAATATGGTTTAATTAAGAGGAGAAATTACCTCATGTAATCGACCAGAGACAGCCCAAAAGAGAATAAAGAGAAGACCATGAATAGTGAATAGGGTCATAGCCATATGTCCCAACCATATATGATATTTGATGCTACCTTCTGAAGTTAGCCCCAAAAGTGGCAAAATAGATGACCCTCTGCTCACTGGATAAAACAAAAATGTTAAACATATATTTCCTGTTAGCCCTATCACCAATGCCAACCTATCAATCCTTGCCTGCCACCTACAATATTTCCACCACAAAAAAGAAAAGAAAAATGTTATATCCCCTCACCTACAAATTTCAAACAAATTTAAGTAGGATTTTTCTTCTTCTTTACATGCTACTCTTCCCTACTCGAAAGTATTTCATAAATAGCACAAGATCAAAAAGTCTGCATATACACTACCCTCTTTGGATCTTACGGTGTAGGATAATACTAGGTATATTATTGTTGTTGTTGTAAAAGATCATAAAGTGTTACTCCTCGATCTTGTCTCAAATATTTATGAACTTCTTTGTTTAAGTTCACCTTTGTTACACCAATCGATGAAGTGTTAATTATGTGAGACATTTAACACAAAGATAAAGGGTCTTATGGTTATCTTTTTAAAGGTGTGCAAATTTTTTAAAGATGAGACAATATGGACTGAAGGTAGTATAATGTACAACAAGCCATATGATTAAAAGTCAATATAGAACTCTCTTTTTCTTTTTATCTTTCTGTGTTTAGTTATGTTGCGTGGACTCTAAAAATGTTGTCGCACCCGTGTCGGATCCTCCAAAAATACTCTATTTTTGGAGGATCCAAAATGCACCCGTAGACATTTTCGGAGAGTTCGAGGGTTTTTAGGAAAAGGAGATACTTACACTTGAACTCCTTTAGTTGCTGCATAAGTGGTAATGGTACTATAGTGAAAATAGACAAATGCCGAGAAATACCAAACGCAGAGAATAATGAACATGGCCAGAAAAAAGAGCTCTATCCATGTCACTATCCCTAATGGTTTGATAATTTTTGGCTTCTTCAACACCTTCAACCAATCCTTGTTGCTGCAATTTGAAGGAAAACAACAATTAATACATGGTATTTCAAATGAAATTCCTTCAACCAAACAAGTAAATCTTAAAACATTTTTGTTTAGATTTATATATTTACCAGTATGAAGTGACACTATCACTTTTTTTCTTCTCCAAATGGACATAAATGCAACCCAAAACAGCTATGAATAAGATTGGTAGTGTGAAGTTCATCATAATGGGACCTGTAAATCAAATTCATAATTGTTTTATTTTTCGCTCATCTCAACATGAAAATAAAGAAACAAAAGAAAAGAAAACGGAGTCTGATTCTCATGCTAATATTTTCTGTATCGTTTCAATTTTAAAGAATGGGAAAAATGGAGGAAGGAGTTAAATTAATACCTTGAATATCAAAGAATGTGGAGTTAGTAGCAGCAAGGAGAGCAGGAACCCATTTCTGATAATAAGTGAAAGTTGGCATAATTACCCACATCATCAAATTCCCAAGAAATATTGTAAGTGCTAAAGCTAATATTGCTCCTTGTATCATTCTTATTTTTCCATCAGAAAGTGATGATAATGATGATGATCTTTTCTTCACCTCCATTATTTCTAGCTTCTTTATTTCTCTAATTAGCTTATTTATGGCCTTCAATGGAAGAAGATATGGTATATCAACCGAGTGTTACAACTTTTCTGCTATATATAAGCAAGTTTGTATGAGATGCTGACCTCACAAGATTATTACACCTCACTTGTTTTAATAATCGCGGTATTCGGGCTAACTTCCATACATCTCAATTAATTTTAGAGGTACATGTTCTTTCACTAGTACAAATATCGGATAATTTTATGCATCAAAATTAGATTTAAGAAAATGATGAATTAACCCAAATAGTCTTCCGCCCAACCACTTAAACTAAAAATGACTAGTGGAGGTACTCTCTCCGTCTCATATTATCAGTCGTGGTTACTAAAAATATTTGTCTCTTATTTGTCATTTTAGAATTCAAGACAAAATTGTTTTTTTTCTTTTACCCTCAATAATAATTATCCCTGAAGACAACAAACACATCAATTGTGACTAATTTTGTTCAAATACCAATGAATAAGGATAAAGTAGTCAAAATTCCATCCTAATTAATTTTTCTTAAAGGACATGTATAAGAGAATCATGACAGATAATTTGAGACGGAAGGAGTATAAAATATACACAATGTATTATATATATATAATTATGTATAATCAATATATAAATAATATATATGACTAGAAAAAGTAAACAAAAAATATTTCTGGGTCTTTGTGTAACATCCCTATTTCTCCCCCTTTTTTTCACCTAACTTTTGTGAATTCTTTTTTGTTTTAGGCCATCTGGACAAAGAAGTGTAATTTTAAGCTCTTTTTCAAGTTTTGGTCGAAACTTAGCCATTAAACTAATTTCTCTACGAAAGTCGGGATGTATATTTGGCTTTAGTGACAGTTTAATTTGGGTCTTAACTGTCAACAAACTAAAATAGCCATGGCAAACTTATGTCATATATATCATTTTCTCTTTCTTTTTTTGGCTATTATTTTGTGGTTATTACCGTAGTGATGTAGCAACTTAGGGATGAGAAAGTAGGTAAGAAAGTATCATGAAATAAGTAAAAACAACAAAATACTATATTATTAATTAAAAAGGGGACTTGTGGCCTTGACCGCTTTCCCCCCCCAAAAAGAATACAATACAAACGGACGAGATCAAGTCATAAAACTAGTCAATAAAGGTTACGATAAAATGATAAGTAATTCTTCATATTCTTAATCATAGATCTCGAGTTTAAAATTCGGGTATGAAATTACCTTTGTTAATGAGCTTATTGTCTTTCAATATGAAACTTCTCAATACAATCTAAATTTAATCAAAGAGTATCGAACACCAATAATAAATCATAATAATTAAATTAGTGGTGGGATAGGGTTGTGCCACTAAAACCTTATGCAATGACCATATCCAACTGCCAGATCTAGTCCACACGCGCTAAGGTTGCAAAAAGAAAGGGGGGAATAAGAAGGGGTACTAATTAACTACTAATCTAGGTGGTTTAAGCTAAAGAAGGATTAATTTTCTCATAAACCAATTGTTGCAAGAATTGCCCTAGTTTGGGTGACCTAGTGGTAGGAGACGGATGTTAATTAAAGATAAAAGTGAAGGCACGTCGTCTTCTCTTAAAATTTTTAAATTTACCTCTATCTCAATTCTCATGGTAAAAAAGTCACGCTTAAAATTATAGTAATTGTATTTTTCATAATTGTAATTGGCCCTTGTTTGGTAAGAATTGAAGCTAATGGTTGGAACTTGGAAGTGTCTAGAGGCCTCCATTTCAGTTGACAAGTCATTTGCAATCAAAAAAGACTGAATTGTGTTGGAATCACTTGTCCTACCACTAAAAGAAAATATGATGAATTTTCTTTAAGTAAAAATGAATTCAAACAAATGATACCTACAAATAGGGGTGTTCATGGTTCGGTTTGGGTCGGTTTTTCCCTAAAAAAATATCAAATCAAGTAAGTCGGTTTTTCAAATATTGGAACCAAACCAAACCAATTAAGTCATTTTTTTTATATATAAATTCGGTTTGATTCGGTTTTTCTGTTTTTTCGATTATTCATCGATTTTTTTCTTAAATATGAGACATACACTACCAAACACATATTCCGGCGACTACATTTTCAATGTAACACTATCAAATCAATTACTCTTCGAGAAATCTATCATTTATCAAGATATATTGATGATAATTGAATCAAATAATGATGAATAATTAAAGTACTTAATAAAAAATCAATTATTTTTAACACAAAATAAATTCTTGTACTTAGCAAAAGAAAACTACCAATCAAACTAGAATGTAAAAGCAAATAATTAGATTATTATAATAGCAAAAAACTAGACTAAAAATATAAATGACTAATATATACCATAAATTTTAGAATTTTTTTATAAAATATAAATATATATGTGTAATAATAAATTCAAATAGCTACTTTTATAGTCGGTTTGGTTCGGTTTTTTCGGTTATTTTTTTATTAAAACCAAAACCAAACCAAATTTGATCGGTTTTTAAAATTCAAAACCAAAACCAAACCAAACCTAAAAAGTATCAGTCTTTTTATTCGATTTTCGGTTTGGTTCGATTTTTCGGGTTTTTATGAACACCCCTGCCTACAAAACATTACCACACATTTTTAAATGTTTTGTTATTATATGAAGACTATGGTCAAAAAGGCGCGTTACTATTTCTTCGAAGACAAATAATTATATTTTACTTCACAAAACTTCTTTTCTTTCTTTTTACCCTTCACCTGATTATGATTTCATGTTATTATCCCATCTACATCAACCTTCCTTTGTTCATTTTCAACCTATGTTCATTTGACAACTATCAAAACTTAAAAATCAACAACATACATCTCTTTCTTCTCTTCTTTTTTGTTTATTTTTCCTATTCTGATCAACCAACTATCTCTGTTACTTGCTTCAAAGTTAATATCTATGACATTTCATCATATGATACCATTAGAATTTTGATGGACATCTATACCCTTTGAATTCATGTAATTTCCAATAATGATTCGTATTGGTAATGATTAGTATTGTATTTTTTTTAATTACATAGAGAGAAGGGGAAGGAGAAATGGGGGAGGGAACTATTTAGAAGCGGATCCAGAATTTTATTGGGATCGAAATAGCATGATGCATGCAGAAACTAACAATACAAATCTTGATGGACGATAAATCATGACGACAAAATAAAAATATACTAAACTAAGCATAATAGTTTATAATGGTTTGATCATTTGATCTACATATGATAAAATTAATATAAAAGAAAAAAGAACTATCGAGAGAAAAATCTCTCCCTAAACAAAACTCTTTAATGACTACATTGTGGATATTTTTTTGTTTGTGTGTGGTGTACTTGTGAGAAGTAGAGATCCTTAATATATTGATGTGCAAAACTTGTCTTCCAAAAAAGGATAAAGACATATTAATGAGATTTAATCCTTTTAGGAGTCTTTTTTCATTCCTTCAAGAAAAAAAGTCCTAATAGAATTAGAAATTCAGGACAAAATCCTAACAGATTTAAACTCTATGGGTTCAACTATAAAGTTTTTAGCATTGAACTCATTATATTTTTAAAGTTATGGGTTCATATTTATTAATTTTCCAATTTTAAGGAATTTTTACACGTAAAATTTTACTCCATATCAAAAGTTATGGGTTAAATTGAACCCGCCGCTAACCCTCTACGTCCGCCCGTGGGACTACTACAAGGTGAATAATTGTATTGGTTCGATAATTCGATGAAAGAAACTCCTAGCAATTTTTTTTTAATCTACATTTCAATGCTTAGATTACTATGAGTGTTTTTAAAATGATGTGAATTTTACTATTCAGACTTGAGGTTTCATAGTATTGCCGATCGATAATAATATGGTGCATGCGGAAACTAATAATACAAAGTTTGGTGGACGATAAATCACGACGATAAAAAAAAAATATACTAAACTAAACATAATAGTTTATAATGTTTTGGTCAAGTGATCTACATATGATAAAACTAATATAAAAGAAGAAAAACTATCGAGAGAAAAATCTCCCCCTAAACAAAATTCTTTAATGACTACATTGTAGATATATTATTTTTTTGTGCTCTTGTGAGAAGTAGAGATCCTTAATTTATAGATGCGCAAAACTTGGCTTCCAAGAAAAGGATAATACATGTTAAAGAGATTTAATCATTTTAGAAGTCTTTTTCCATTCTTTCAAGAAAGAGAAATTAGAAATTCGGCAAAATCCTAACATTTAGAACTCTCTTTTTCCTTTTTTTCCTTTGCGAAATACTGAAAAAGAAACAATCAGATTGAATACTTTACATTTTAACACTATCTTATAGAGTATGAGAGTGAGAACAATTAAAACAGAAAATATACTGTGTCCTTGACATTTCACAACAATGGAAACTTGTTATAGTAGCACTTAAAAAAGATCAATCAACCGGAGCGTAACAACACACACAACAAAAGGTACTGTTATCTTATTTTTCCCTTTGAGATTGAGTAGAGGGTGGGGGAGGATGATTTTTTTGTCATTCTATGCATAATGCATTATGTCTCTTTGACAAAAAAAGAAATCACCAACTGAAGCTGATGGACTCAAAATGAAGATTGGATGCTAAACCAGATGAACAAATGTTTGCAACTTCATGTCTCATCTTCTTTGGACCACACACTAGAACTCCAACACTTGATTCTTTCCTCTCAAAAAGAACCCCTGCATCAAATTTACAACTTTTTTAAAGGAGAGTTCTTCAAATTGTAGCAGGTAAGTAGATCTTTAAACTACTAGTAAAGTCAGGTAATTTGAATAAGAGATCTATAGCTATGATGAACTTGGGATGTAAGTTATAAACACTAAAAGCAGTAAAATGAATTTACACCATCAATTCAATTTAATTGGTTATTTATCTATTTTCGGTGTTACTAGACCAAGGTTGATATATGACATGTTAATATTGTTGTAGGTTAACTTAAGCTGGTGATATAAAAAATCCATATACTGTCAATACTGCAGGTAACTTACTTTTGAGGTCTGGCCTTTCACCAAAATGGAGATTAGTTGATTGAACAAGTGACTGTTGAGGCAAACTCTCCATCTCTCTATCTGCATTATAGAACCAAGAATTAGGTGAAGCCATTGGAGTTGCTCCTTCCATGTTCTGAATTTGGTTGGCTTCCACTCCACTGTGTTTCTTGTTCCAAAGAAATGCTGCACTACTTGTAATGACTATGGAAATGCAAATGAGAAGCATATTCAGCACAGCCTTTATCGGATAAGAGTAGATCTCGTTCGTATTTTTATCGATTGGGTAAATGTAGTATTTATCCAAAGCCCCTAAGGAAATCAAGAAAATGATGAAGGAAGATGATATGATAGCACCAAGCCAAAGCCAATTGTTGTGGCCAAGAATTGGAGTGATGGGCTGATCAGATGGGTTGGGTTTGAACCATATGGTCCTCAAGTTCTTCTTGTCTTCTGCTAATATGGGTTGCTTTTCTCTTGTGACATAAGCCTCAATTTGTAGGCCTAACTTAGATGTTTCTGAAGGGGCACCAGAAATGGGAAGGAGAAGGTCTAACATGGTGAGGTCTTGTGAGTTCTTGAACACACTTAAGAGTAGGATTTCTGGTGTCTTGCATTTCTGTGACTCACTTGTGTGGATTAGCTCCCTTATTATGGAGATGAAAGGAGTGATTCCACTCCCTCCGCTCACCATAATCAATAAATCATGCCTGCAACAACGAAAAAAGGAACTTTAGTTTATTATTGTATCATACACTATGAAATACATATTCTAGGACGGATTCTGTAGTCTGAACCCACTGACTCTAAGTTAAGCATTCGCTTCTGCTATACAATCTAAATATTTTCAATCATGTTTAGTTTGTGAACACATCATGTCATGTGACAATATCACCAATATCATTACCAAACTGACCATGAACCCTTAAATTTCTGGTCATCCCCACATCTACTGATGGCATGTATGAGGACATAGTAGTCAATTACACAGGACAACATACTGGACTCTAATGAATCCAATTCAATTACTCGAATGGTCACTTAACTATCTCTTATCTTCTAAAGTCACTTTTCTTTCGTTTGTAACAACAAAGTCACTAAACTATGCTTATTGCACTCAGAAGGTTACTCAACTAGATTTTCCAAATTTTGGATTGTCAAATACCTATTTTACCCTCTAAATTATAAATATTTATCTTCTTTTTATTTTTTAAAAACTTTTTTAATATTATGATTTTTATCTTTTAATTTATCGTATGGACTTACCTATAGAATACATGAATTTATTTAGAAGTTAAAAAAATAAAAAGTATTTAAGCATCTATAATGCTGGAATAACAAAATAATGAGCAAAGTAAAAAAATCGTAATAATAATTTTAGTATTAACAGCAAAAAATTCAAAATTTATTTACACAATTCAGAATGAAAGAAAATAAATGTTGTAAAATATTTATTCGATGCACGTAATATAAAAATAATTATTCAAATAAAGGTATTCTATAAAATACATTATATATTCTTGAAAATTATGCTCAATTATATTATATATATAATTGAGCCTATTTTTAAGAATATATAATGTATATTATAAAAATACCTTTATTTAAATAATTTTTTTATATTACGTGCATCAAATATATATTTTATAACTTTTATTTTCTTTCATCCTAAATTGTGTAAATAAATTTTTAAATTTTTGTTATTACTAACAAATTATTTTAATTAATTTTATTACTATGTTCATTATTTTGTTATTCCTGTATGCTTAAATAGTATTATTTTTTAATTTATAAATAATAATTTTTGTTTATTCTATAGGTAAGTCATAATATAAATTAAAAAGAAAAAAATCATAATATTAAAAAGTTTAAAAAATAAATAAAAAGAAGATAATTTTTTATAATTTAGAGGGCAAAATAGGTATTTGTCAATCCAAAATTTGGAAAATTTAGTTGAGTGTGCAATACACATAGTTCAGTGACTTTGTTGTTACAAACGAAAGAAAAGTGACTTTAGGAGATAACTTGAAATAGTTGAGTGACCATTTGAGTAATGGACTCACATAATTTAGATGACAAATGAAACTCTGTATTATAGTTTTCAAACATACCTTAGGAAATGTGTGGAAGGAGGTCCATAAGGTCCTTCAACAGAGACATTAAGACGATCGACAGCGTTTGGGGAAGAAATAATCTGGTATAGCTTCTTGGACCAGCTTCCTTCACCCTTAATGACAACACTGAGTTTATCTGCCTCCAAACTACTGCTTGAAGTGATTGTAAAAGGATGCCATTGCATTTTTGAAATGCTAGGTACATTCACAAACATGATGCTGGTTGGTGTATAACTTAAACCTGCCAAATAAAGGAAAAGACAAGTGATCAGAGACCTGTTATTTTAGCTAACTTACTTAACATTCTACCTCAATCGATGTCAATATAAATGATGTTAGTTCCTTCAGTTACCTTTACTCTTGGAGAAGTTTAGCTCAACAGTTTCACATGGTAGAACTCGAGCTGAGACCAAACGAACATTTGATCGCGACTGTAAGAATCTCAAGTATCGATCAACCATGAAGAGGTAGAAACCGGGAAGCATAATTCCAGCATAAGAGACGCCAACATGGAAGACAAAGAAGACGACGAAGAGGATGTAGAGGTGGTGAGTATAGAAGAAGAGCTCAAACATCTTTCTCCTTATACGAGGGAATGTTGCTATCCACAAAACCAATCCAGAAAGCAATGACAACTCTCCAGCCAAATTTGAGATATCATTTTTTGCCCATTTAAGCATCTGTTTCATTCCAATCAAGAGTAATTACTACTAGTAATTAGAAATTCACCAAGAATTGAACATAGTTGTGTTTTTAGTATATTCTCATGATAAATTACCTCAGACAATTGATGAGTGGCAGCCCAATAGATAATGTAACAAAGGCCATGAGCAGAAAAAAGGGTCATTACAATATGGCCAAGCCATATATGGTATTTAACACTTGCTTCAGAAGTAAGACCAAAGAGTTGCAACACTGAGGAACCTCTTGTAACTGGAACAAACAGAAATGTAAGCACTACATTTCCAACAAGTCCTAACATCAGTCCTGCTTCTTCTAGCTTCACTTCCCATCTGTCATAATTACCAATTTAAAATTATAAAATAATCGGATAACATGTCATATACATTATTATGATATAAAGGCAGATATTATTACTTACACTTTCTGTCCACTTCCGGCAACAGACTGTGGTGTGATAAAAGGAAAGGCAGCGTGCAAGTAAGAGGCATAAGACCAGACTAAGAGTGCGATAAACATTACAAAAAAGCAAAGTTCAATCCTTGTAACAATTCCTAGCCCCTTCATTATTATCGGCCTCCTCCATATTGCCAACTTTTGTTTTCCTTCAGTTCTGTTAATCAGAAAATACAAAAAATAAAATTGTTACGTAACTATTTTTTGCATATTTATATCATCGTACTGGGAAAAAAAGGTTTTTTTTTTACCTGTTGATGTTTTTATCACTGGGTTTCTTACTTAAGTGGAGGTATATACATCCCAAGACGGCAATAAATAAGAAAGGGAACGTGTCCAACAACAATGACATTCCTGTAAGGAAAAAAATTCATTTAATCTAACAAGTTCTTTGGATAGATGAAATTAAAAATCCAAGAGAAAGTTTTATAGTTTCTATCTTCATCCAAAGAATTAAGAAATTTAATTTATGTGCACTGACGGTTTATCGAACACCATCTCTGATATGATACAAAAATATTATAATTACAGGCTAAAATACACCGATCGAGGAAAAAACAAAAATACAGAAAAGAGGGTGTACAAAGAAAATCATAAACCGTACTAATCCAATACTCCAAGTCAAACGGGATAAAATAATCCATTGGTTTAGTTTATTTTAACTAAAAAGACAACTGAAACCAAACCAACGGACATTACATATGTATAATTTTTTAAAATATTTTATACATAGAAATATTTATTATAATGTAATTTATAGATATTTCTTAAAACAATTCATAGTTTTATCTTTTTTTCGTATTATTTTAAGATTGGATTTAATGTAATAACTCAAATAAAGTTTAAATCAATATTAATGCTAACAAAAGAAGTTTAGTTCAACATAAAAATAATAATGTGTTGGATATCTATATTTTAGTTTTGCATTAGTTTGTAATAAAAATACAAAACTTAGTTCATTTTTTTCTTTAGCATTTAGTCATGTATTTAGCCGTGCTTATTGTAGCATGACTTAGCATTTTTAGATTATGTTCATTTTATTAAGGTTTATTAATTAGTAATATTTATTTTTTGTGATTTTATTGAATACTTGAGTTCAATACTATATTATTTTCTTGGAAAATATATTATATAGTCGTATCCTATTAGAACTAGAGAAATATTTGAAGTATAATTTACATATTTTGTGCTATTAAATTTTACTAATAAAATAGAAAAATCCGGAAAAGAAAATCGAGAAATCCGAGATTGTAAAACCCGTGTTGACTGGTTTTGTTTGATTTATAGATTTAAAAATCCGACACCATTGATTTGGTTTAGTAATTAAAAAATCCGAACCAACCCGACCTGTATATCCCAAATAAAAAGAACAAACAAGCAGGATTACCTTGAGCTCCAAAGTAAGTGGAAGTGGCTACCTGAGCTTTGATCTTGGGTGTCCATATAAGATAATACATATTGGTTGGTGATACGATCAAAACCAGAAAATAGCCAAGTATAACGGTTACCACTAGAGCCATTATAACTGCTTGAATAAATCCATTATTGTTACTTTGAGCCATTCTTGAATCCATTTTCTTTGTTCTTAGTGATAATAAGTTAAAAAAAACTTTTGGATGGAAAGTATGGTAAAAGAATGAAGTCTTATATAGTAGTAGAAGAGAATTGAAATATATTTTCTAAATTTTCAAGTGTACACAAATGTGACTCCATACTATTACGTATATTCTTGAAGTATAGCAAGATTCATGTCCCTACTCTAAAGTATTACGGCTGGGAAAATTCCTTTCTTATTATTCTAAATCTGATAATATAATAACGTGTAAAATTCCATGTTGAAATATATATATATATATATATATATATATATATCGTCCTAGTATAGAAGTCAACAGGAAGATAGGGGGGATAGGTGGGGGAGGGGAATGTCACGTGGATAGCCCCATTGTACACCACTGCAAGCTTCATGCAATGTTGCTTCATGCCACTTGAAATCTCAAATAACCATTCTATAGTATATATCTTCCAAATTCTTTAACAAAGACATTTAATAATCGTAATTTACTGTATTTGAGTACTTGTCCAAATTGTATTTTCTCTAAGTACAAGTGTTGCAGTACCCAAATTAGTTTGGTAAAGCTAAATATTCTTGGGATTGTTAGTTAACCAATGTTTTAAAAGCGGGGTGTCAGGAGAGCGAGGCGAGGTGTAAATCTTGAGACATGGGGGCGTAAGTCCACAGATCTTTAACTTTTACTAATTTTAAGAATTTTAAAATAGTATAAAATAAAAAATAATTATAAAAATTACATTAAAATCACAAAATTATAACAAATAATCTATTTAAAATATTTATAAAGTATAATTCAACTATGAATAATACGAAAAGTATGACACATATCATAATATGCAAATTAGCTACAACGTCATTACAACTCAAACATCAAAAGTAATGTATTCGATACAAAATCTTATATTTATCTCTTAAAGAGTAATGAATCTTGAAAGAATTTTGATGTTATAATTTGATGTTTTTCTTAAAATACTTGTTTTATTCAATATGCTTTCTATTTGAAAGAGAATATATATAAAAAAATATAATTCACAATTTCAATATGATTCTCTAGAATCATTTATTTTTAAGTTTCAACAAGTAAATAAAGTGACACATAATTCACCATAAAATACCATGATAACTAATTATTTGTAAATAGTTACTAGCTAATACTGAGCTATTAAATTAATAAGTATTGTATCTCGTAAATATGCAAAAAAAAAAAATATTTAGAAAAATAATTATAAAAAAATTATGAACTATTTTATAGTAAAGACATAACAAAAGTTAATAAATAAATACTTTTTAAATGAAGGATTTATTAACTATCACAGTAGTTTTAGCTGATACAGTGCAATAATTTTTATTTTTATTATGACATAATATACTCTCAACTTAATTATTTATGATTAAGAAAAAAGTAATTTTGAATAGTCAACGATTTATTAAGAAAATTTGAGGATTTACAAGGTTAGTTACATACAATTGCACATTGCGTGCAGATGTTGGTCGTTGATGTTGTTGTGTTCGATGTGAGCTGGATTTGAAAATGTACTTGCGTTCCTGTTGTAACTGTTTCTTGTTCATGGAAGCCTTAGATTTATAAAACTCCGTTTATGTACTTTTCAAATAGAAGATGTATTTACTTCATATCGGCTTGTAAACTCTATTCTTAGAAACTCATAATTTGTACTACCAGTCATTGGGAAAATGTATAAGATTTAGATAATTTTCTTGTTTAAATTATCTTATTAAATATTATTGAAATTGGATAATATAGTCGACTTATCTAACGCTTTGGGTTATGCACCGTCACGACTAGTAAATTTTGGATCGTGACACTAATTCTGCCTCTTTGAAAGAGAGGTTAACACTAACACTAAAGGGGAAGAAAAGAAAAAGACGCAATCCTTTAATATTGTGATCAGATAATATGTCTAGAAAATTAAGGTAGCATACTCACACGAGAAAATTTTCAAGAGTTCTAGCAGCGAGTTCCTTTGCATCTTCCATTATAAAGTTCACGTGCATTTGCTCCATTTTAAGAGTTGGTTGTGAAAACCTTAAAATGGAAAGTGTAGATTCCAATTCTAAAGCAGTTTTTTGCTTAGATGCATTTACAGAAACTTTAGGTAACCAAATGAAATGCTAACATAATTTGTAAAACTTTTAAACGATGTAGACATAGACAGTATATATATCGACATTGTAACGACTCGACTGGTCGTTTTGAGTAATTGCGTCCGATTCGGCAGTTTGAGGTCATGAGTAGCTTTACACAGTGTAACGACCTGGTCGGTCGTTCCGTAGAATTTGCATTATTGCTGTTATTGCCTTGTCATAGGTTGGTTATGCTGTTTATGATGTGTTAGAGTCGGTTCTCGGGTTCGGAATTGTTGTAGGGAGAATTGAGACACTTAGTCTCTAGAAATAACTTTATAGTTGGAAAAGTCAACTAAGAGTTGACCTATTGGTAAACGACCTCGGAATGCGGATTTTATGGTTCGGATAGCTTCGTTAGGTGATTTGGGACTTAGGAATGTATTCGGAATATTTTTGTGATGTCCGGTGTAGAATTGGGCTTGAATTGGAGAAAGTTAGTTTTTGGTGATTTCTGGTCGGCAGTGGAAAATAGGCTATCGGGGTCGGAATGGAATTCCGGAAGTTGGAACAGGTTCGTAATGTCATTTTGGATATGTCTGCAAAATTTCAAGTCAATCGGATGTGTTTTGGATAGTTTCGGCATCGTTGGTGGATTTTAGAAATTTTAAAGTTCTTAGGCTTGAATTCGACGTGATTTTGGTGTTTTGATGTTATTTTTGGTGTTCCGAGAGTGCAACGAAGTTTGAATAATCATTTAGGATGTGTTGGTAAATTTGGTTGGGGTTCAGAGGGGCTCGAGATTGATTTCGGATGGTTAACGAGCATTTTGGCTTTGAAAAAGTCTGCTGTTTTTCTGGTCTTAGCACATCAGTATTTTGTGCATCGCGATCACGAGGTCAGGTCCGCGATCGCGTAGAGTGGAATGAGGCCAGGAGGAAATTGTTCAATGCGATCGCAGAGTGTGGGGTGCGATCGCGTAGCACTGGAGGTCTCTTTAGTGCGATCGCGTGGGATAAGTCGCGATCGCGTAGGGTTAGCAGGTCGAGTCAGGAGGCCACGCGCTTGTTCTTGGCGAACGCGGTCAGAGGTCCGCGATCACATAGGCCTGGGAGGTAAAGCATCGCGATCGCATAGCTCTAGCCGTGATCGCAGAGGGTAATTTTGGGCAGATGGAAATTTGTGCTTCGCGATCGCGGTGTGGGTCCCGCGATCGCGATGAATAAAGACCTGGGCAGTATATAATTAAATCCTCCGCGACCTTTGCCCACTTTTCCACCATTTTTGAACGGGAAGAAGCTTTTGCGGCGATTTTTAAGAGAGGAAATCATTGTTCTTCGTTGAGGTAAGGATTTTGGACCCTAAAATTCGATTATATGTGATTAAGGATCAAATTATCATTGTTTAATTCATGAAAATCAGTAGAAAAAGATGGAATTAGGGCTTGAGAATATGAGACCTTTTAGGAATGATTTGAGAGGTCAAACGAACTCCGATTTTAGAGTTCTTTATATGTACGGACTCGTGAGATGATGAAGAACATTTTGGTATTGTCGAGTTTCGAGACGCGGGCCCGGGGGTCAGGTTTTGGCTAATTTCGGGTTTTGTGCAAAAATTGATATTTTTTCAATTGGAATTCATTCCCTTAGCATAATTTGATGTGAAAGATCTGATCTTTATAGATTTGGAGCACTCGGAAGTTGATTCGAGAGGCAAGCGTGTTGCGGAATAGCTTTTCGGGCTAGTTTGAGGTAAGTAATGTCTTTAAATCCTGTCCTGAGGGTATGAAACCCCGGACTTTACATCCTTTCACGGATTTGGAGTGACACACACACTGAATGACGAGTGTGGGGCGTGAACGAACTGGAAATTTGGAAAAAATGTACCTTTTAAGGCAACTATTGAGTTGCGAAACTGCATTTTAAACCTTAATCTCTATAGTACTACTATGATTTGATATAATTGGGTTGTAAGCCATGTTTGGGGCCTAGTGTCGATCTGTTTTAACCCCTTGGGGGCTATTTTACTGATATTCTCACTACTTTGAAACTATGATTTTACACTCAGTCTTTCTTGTGAAATTGTTGACACTCCTATTTGATGATATTACTATTTCTTAAAATGAAATATTGTTTTGGGTCGAGAACCCCGTTTTATTCATGGCCCGAGTGGCATGCTGAGAGTGTCTGACTGAGTGAGGCCGAGGGAAAATGTTGTGACGATGTTATGATATGAGAGAGGCCGAGAGTGATTTATGCCATGATGTGGCTTGTTTATAGCGCTTGGGCTGTAGGAGCTCCTTCAGAGTCTGTACACACCCCCAATGAGCGCAGGTACCTACTGAGTGCGAGTGTTGAGTGATGAGTGATTGGGAGGCATGAGTGACAGTGAGGTTGCCCGCGGGGCTGATACTGAGTGATGGTGAGGTGCTGAGGGAAATTGTTACGAGCGATGATTATGGCCTGAGAGGCAGTTTTATGATGATATTTTACTGGGTTTTTTACTATGATTCACTTCATTTTTCAAACTGATATTAGTGAGAGTTTTACTGAGAAATATTGGAAAAATATACTTGTTTTTAAGGATTTTCTGGAAATTGGTTTTCGAAGTTATGTATATTGTATTGAGACTAGATGTTTTACTGTTTTGTGGATTGGTGTTTTGTGATGTGTGTTTCTTATTCTCAGACTGTGATTTATTTTCGTTACTACTGAGTTGGCGTACTCATCATCACTCCCTGCACCCCTATGTGCAGATCCAGGTACTGGTTCGGAGCAGTAGTCGTCCGAGTTCGTTGTCATCAACTTTTTGGGATTTCGAGGTAGCTGTCCAGCGTCCGCAGCTTCTCCATTTCCATTCCTTTATTAGTCTTAGTATTTCATTCCTAGACATTGATTATGACATTAGTAGAGTTATATTTTATTCTTAGATGTCGTGATCGGTTGACTCCAGTCTTGGGGGTTTTGTTTAGACAGTAGGTTATATTATAATTGCTTAAAGACTTAGAGAAAAATATTAATTGCTCATTTTGCTGATTATTATTGATTTTCGAATTATTATAATATAACAAATGTGTAGTAATGTGATGGTTGGCTAGCCTAATTCCACGATAGGCATCATCACGACCTGTTAGGAGTCGGGGTCGTGACACACAGTGTATTATAACTTGCTTGCATCATCGGCTCGGGTTTTTGAGAAGTTCGGAAAAGATTTTTATGAATGACTTTAATTTGAGAAGCTCGAAGTTGGAAGAATTGATCAAAGTTTGACTTTTGAGTATACCTCGGATTGGAGTTTCGATAGTTCCGATAGGCTCGGGTGGTCATTTTTGGACTTAGGCGTGCGTCCGGATTTGAATTTGGAAGTCCGTAGGGTAATATGAAACATTTTGGCAAAAATTGAAAAGTTAAAATTTTGGAAGATTGAGAGAAATGTGAATTAAATAATCAAAAATAGTGTACATTAAGATCTATCCTATCCTTTATAAAGCTAAAAGTAAGTAAGCATTTCGAGTGTATGGAAGCAAGAAGTGTTAGTACGTTTGACCGAGAGTTTACTTTGGTGATATTGGGTAGGAATGTGATTCTGAGAGTTGTAACAACTCCGTTATGTCATTTGGGACTTGCCTGCAAATTTTGACGTCATTCCGGGTTGGTTTGATAGGTTTCGGCGCGAGTTTTAAAAGTTGGAACATTTGAAAGGTCATGAGTTTGATTCTTGGTGCGATTCATAGTTTCGACGTTGTTTGATGCTATTTGAGGCCTCGACTAAGTTCTTATCGTGTTTTAGGATGTGTTGATATATTTGGTTGAGGTCCCGGGATCGTTGGGTGTGTTTCGGGTGGGCTACGGGCCATTTCCTTCTATTTTGGACTGCTGTTTTTTGATATCCAGTTTCCTTAACCGCGTTCACATGATCACATCCATTCCTTTGTGATTGCGTAGTGTAACTTTGGGGCAGATGATATTTACTCTACGCGTTCGCATTCTTCTGTCCGCGAACGCGTAAGTGTACTTTTCCCTCCTTCGCGTTTGCGTGCTGTCTCACGCGTTCGTGTTCGCGTAGCTCAATTCCTGGGCCATCAGCTTTTCGTCTTCGCGATCGCACCCTTCTGTATGCGATTGCGTAGCATCAATTTGGGCAGTGGTCATTTTCTCTTCGTGATCGCAATTACATTTCCGCGATCGCGATGTATAAACACTTGGGCAGAGTATAAAAGTACTCTATTTCGAGGGTTACCTATTTTTCACGTTTTTGGAGTTCTAGAGCTCGATTTTGAGCGAATTTTTGTGGGGTTTTCAAGCAAATCAATTGGGTAAGTGTTCTTCACCTAGAATTTATTATATTCCATGATTCTATCTTTATTTTTATTATTAAATTAGTGTTTTGAGTTGAGCAAAATTGGGGATTTTGAAGAAAACTTCCAAAATGTAAAATGATGATTTGAGGGACGAAATGGTATCGAAATTTGATAATTTTGGTATGGTTGAACTCGTATCGGAATGGATGTTCAGATTTTGTGAAATTTGTCGGGTTCCGAGGTGCGGGTCTTGGGGTCAACTTTTGGGTTGGTTTTTAGTTTTTGATACAGATTGAAGCTTTATTATCCAGAATAGTTTCTTATGAGTTTTATTTATGCTTTGAAGTTATTTTGGCTAGAGTTGAGCCGTTCGGAGGTTATTTCACCCGAGAAGTTCATTTTAGAGTAACGGCCTATCTTCTTTTAGGTAAATGTCTTGTCTAATTTTGGGTTAGGGGGGGGGGGGGGGACTACCCCTTGGGATTTG